>JAJPUD010006158.1:71170-137429 GCA_023553655.1 Myrmecobius fasciatus
TTCCTTCCTTCCTTCCTTCCTTCCTTCCTTCCTTCCTTCCTTCCTTCCTTCCTTCCTTCCTTCCTTCCTTCCTTCCTTTCTTTCTTTTCATTTCCTTTCATTCTTCCTTCTTTCCCTCCCTATTTTTTTTTGTCTTGTTTTGTTATATTTTTGTTTGTGTTTTATTTTTGGTGAAGCCTACTCTCAGAAACCTTTCTCTAAATACATAAAATGAACTACATAGTATTATAAATGAGGCCAATTATATTGAAATATATCAATATATCATTATATGTCTTTTTGTATTATATAATTATGTTACATATCAGTATCAATATATCAATAATAAAATAAATTCATATAAAAAACATTCTGCATTGGATCCCTAGAGCTGACCAGAGGCCATCTGTTTACCTTCCTCTCTCTCCCATTATGAAGTTGAGGAAACTGAGACCTAAAAAGTTTAAATCCTTTGCTCAAGGTTGCATCTGGGTCAGGATTTCAAACTGTTTTCTCTGATTCTAATGCTGGAGCTCTTACCATCATGACACATAAGAAATACTGTCAAGGATGTGCTATAAATTAGAGGTTGATTAATTGTTTTTTGTTGTCTAAAGAAAGTGATAAGGAAATTTTAATGCAGAATAAACTTAAAAGTGTATCATGGGTAGATTTTTGTAGAACAGTAATTAAACCATTTATTAGTAAACCCCTGGTTACAAAGCACATTCCTTACAAAAATGATACTTAGGTGCCTTGTAATGGTATGGAAGTGAAGCTGTTTTCTAAGTCTAGGTCAGCAGAGCACAAGTTCTGGCAAGTCCAATCAAGATAGGAAGTCAGTCATCTTAGTATGGGTCTAGGGATAGATTCCATACCTGTTGTCTGAGGATCACCCTAGATAGGTTTGCAGAGGTTCTACATGAGAAAGTTGATAGAAATAAATGAATTTTCCTGCTACAACTACTCACCATTGAAAAAGGTGTAGACAAGACCATTGACAATTTGTGTCAATGGGTAATATTAGATGGGAAGAAACATTTCTTCAAGGAAGTAGATGGGCAATCTGGAAAGACCAGGAAGGGAGACTAGTAAAAGGCAGTTCTCAAAGACTGCTTTCCCTCCTTTTCCTGTACAACAGCTGGAAGAATATCCTTATACCCACAAAATCATGGATCTTTGAGGTACCAAAGATCAATTTTCTCAATAAAATAGATTTTATTGGATCCATTTAAGTAATGATTACACAGAATCTCATAGGCCTAAAGTGATTATAAGAGTTTATGTATGAGGATAAGAGAACTGAAATAGACCTAGGTTTGGAGTCAGAGGACCAGGGTCCAAGTTAAATCCTAATTCTTTTTTTTTTAAACATTTATTAAAGCTTTTTATTTGCGAAACATATGCATGGATAATTCTCCAATATTGACCCTCACAAGCTTTCTGTTTCAAATCCACCCCCCCACACAGTTCCCACCCCTCCCCTAGATGGCAGGAAGTCTACCACATGTTAATTATGTTAAAATACTTGACAAGTTAAGTCCTAATTCATACTTGTGCCACAATTAACAAATCACTTCAGTTTTTTTAACTATCATTTCCTTATTTTGAAAAAAAAAGAGTATGAAACAGGTACATCTAAGGATTTTTTTAGTTCTGAAATGTATGATCCCATAATTCTTAAGTTCAACACTTTCCAATACTCTATACTGTTTTTCACTTTACCTCTATATGTGGTGGATATGTGGTGATGGGAAGTGGGGGATAGAAGGGAAAGGAAGAGGAGTGTTAACTCAATGATTCCAAAAGTTTCTTCCAAATTTAACAATCACTGTTTTTGGTTTTGGGGGTGTTTTTGTTTGTTTTATTTTATGATACACACACACATATTTTAGAATTCTGGAAGACTTTTTTCCTTGGTGAAACCAAAATAATAAACCCATTGAGCACTCAACTTTGGAGGAAAGGTTTGAAAGCGCTACAGCCTTAGAAAAAAAAAAAGTCTTTCCCAACTCTTATTATCTAGTGCCATTCCTCTTTCTAAGTCAAGGAAATAACCAGTAAGTGCTACAAAAATTATCCAAATTGCATTCAGATTTAACATTAACTGAATCATCTGAATGCTGTCACTTTAAAATTTTCTAGGACTGGGAAACTAGCCTGGGTCTGGAGAAATTAGAAGAGAAACTCCCAGCTGGATTTGGTCAGATCAACTGACTAATTTTAATTTCCTCTTTTGAAGGCCAAGACAGAAGAGTCATTTTTTATTTACACAGATACCTGGCTTAAGTACAGAATCTTTTTATTAATTCTGGGGGATTTTTATTTGTGACTGTACCATAAAAATAAAGGAAAGATCATTTATCTTTTTTTAAAACCTAACTCACTAATTAGGAAAGAAAGTTGTCCAAATTCACTGCATGCTTTATACAGAAGGTTAATTATTTTCCAATCAGCACAGGTTTGGCTATTTCTCTTTTTGGCTACTTTTCAATGAGTTATTAAAATACTGACTCAAAGAATGAGTTTGACACTGAGAAGTCTATTCCCTAGATTTTGATATAGAGGTCATGGAGTCCAACTTCTTTACTTATAGATTAAAAAAAAAAAAAACTGAGGCTGAAAGATGGAATAACTTACCCACCATCATACAGCTAGTTAGTGTCTGAAACAGGATTTGAATCCATGTGATTAGAAGCTGGGTCTTCTGCACTCCAGACCTGGCATTCTATCCACTATACCATGTAGCTGTCTCTAAACATCTATCTCAATAATTACAGGGAAACAAGATTTCTCAATTGAACCAGTCAGGATTGTTTAAAAAAAAAAAAAAAGGCCTTAAAAACTCTACTGACTCAAAGCAATTAAAGAATTTTGACAAAGTATGAAAAATTATTGTTGTTTTTAATCAATTTATATATCTCAGAAATGGGCAACTATGTGGCAGTGAGTTCTGGGATTGGAGTCAGTAAGACTCATTTTCCTGAGTTCAAATATGACCTCAGACCCTTACTGTATGAACCTGGGTAAATCACTAAACCCCATTTATCTCAGTTTCCTCCCCTGTAAAATGAACTAGAGAAGGAAATGGCAAACCATTTTAGCATCTTTGCCAAGAAAATCCCAAGTGGGGTCATGAAAAAGTCAGGAATGAATGAAACAAGTCCATAAAAAAAACCACTGAATGTAATGGAGTAGTGTCTGGAAGGAAGTATATTCATGTTAGTTGAGGAGGCAGCTTTGAAAAAATAGCCAACAAATTTGGAGCCCAAGGATTTGGGTGACTGGCAGCAGAGAGGAAGGAATGAAGAACTAGAAATTAGTAATGCATGACTAAAAGGAAAAAGAAGAAAGAAAAAATAAGTATAAGCCATGGCAGATATGGAAGAAATGAAGGATATTTTAGAACAACAGATTATGGTTTTTACCCACCTCTTCAAGGACTAAGGGAAATAACAAGAAAATTTCTGTTTCCCAAATTTCCTCTCCTTGTGTCTATCTATCAACAGACATGGTACTGTGCTCACTTCTTTACCTGAATATTCTCTGGCAAGCTGAATGTTTCCTCAACAATAAAGGCACCAGAATATATCATTATTATATTGTGAGTTATATGTATATATAACATAATAATAATGATATATTGTGAGTTATATATATTATAATATTATTATATTGTGAGTTACTTAAAGGCAGGAATTGCTTTTTGCATTTCTTTGTATTCCCAGCATATAATAGATGCTTAATAAATCCTCACTGAATGACTGACAGATGAGAATTTTCCTAAGTATGGGCTCTGAGTGCTTGTGATTGTATTTCACTCTTTTGTTTAATATAGGAGCATAGGAACAGAAGAGGATGGAATCATGTGAATGTGAAGGTTTATCATATTGCCCTTACGCTTGATATGCTGATTATGGTAGGACAGTGTGGCTGATTTAATGTCCAGAAACAAAGTGGCTAATATTAGTGTTACAAATATAGTACTAAGTATATTTGGATTTAAATAATGTTTCATATCTTCAGCTGTATTGCCCTGAAGAAGTGACTTTCAGAGGTTCAGTTTCCTTTTCAGTAGAGTAATAATAATACTCACAAATACCTACTTCATAGAACACTGAATGAATTGAATGAAATGGTACATATAAAGTATTCTGTAAACTTTCCCCATTAAACTCCTTGGGAGCATGGATGTTTCCTTTTTTTGTTTGTTTTTATATTACCAGTGCTTCTTACAGCTCCTGGAACATAGTAGGCACTTAAATGCTCAATGATTTAATGATTGATTAAACTGTTATATAACACAACTATTAGGATGAACTGTAACAGAGAAGTAAATTTTTCTTTAATGGCCAGAAATTAGTCCAAATCACAATACATCTGATTCTGTTCCATTTCCACTTGAAAACAGAAAGCCCTTCCAGTCAAGAAAGCTCACTTGGTGTTTCCATGCCAACTGATTGGAAAGGACATCAGTTGGCTTAGCCATGATGAGTTACAGGTAAAGAAAACAGTGTGGATAAAAGGCCAGGGTCAAACTGGGGGAGCCAGAATAGTAGTTCTGTGTGAGTGAACATTCTATATTTTGTAGTCTAATCTGGAGACTGGACAAAGGGTATGGCAGGGGAATTAAAGCAGAGGAAACCTGATTGGATTTTTGGTCTTTTGTGAGACTCCCTGCAGTTCTCTACTCACCCCTTCTAAACCATTTGGCAAAAAACATATAGATTCTCTTAAAGTTTTAAACAATCACAATTCAATTAAGAGAATTTTAAGCAATTCATTTCTGATTTGTATGAACCAAAATATTATCATGAGTCCTTTATGTCCAAGAACTCTCCACAGTCTTTTCCATCTATTTTTTTCAGTCTCTTCTCTTTTGGTTGTTGAACTAGTGTTTTTTTTTTTTTTTTTCTCCATGAGCTAGCATATTGGAGCAACCTGTTTCAAGATTGTATCTAAATTCTGAACAAATAATTTTGAATGGCATCCAAATTGAAGGCTCTTATGTATGCCATGTGCTATCTATCTACAGATATGTATTATATATGCAATTACCCATATATCTGTGAGTCTCCAGAATGGAGCTGATGCACAAGACAAAGAACAAATATTGTTTGATGAATGAGTCAAAAAAAGTTTAAAACATAAAAGAAATAAAAATAAATAAGGTCAGTTTACTTCTAAAGGCCTTAATTTTATTTTTTCATTGCGGAAAAAGTCAGGATACTGACCAGAATTAAGGAATGGAAAGATGGAGAGAAGAGTTCCATTGGTAGGGCTTCCTACACACTGAAGAAGTTTCTGTTTACAAGACAGAATGACTAAACCTGCCTTGGAGATAGTTGTTTGATCATCAGCTGTGTGAAAAGGATTTACCTTGACCTATGAACTGATGGTGTCAAAAGATTTAAAATGGAGTGTTTTAGATCCTACAAAAATTTTACACTAGTGAGATCCAAGTTGGATATGGAATTTCAATCTTTAATGAGACCATAATATCCCCTAAAAGACAAAATCTGAAGAAGATCCATTCCTTCTAAACCTTGAGATTAGGAAAGTGATGGTTTTCTGTAGGACACCCAAGACTACCATGTTCACTTCTGGGTGCCTCATTTTAGGAAGGATGATGACAAGCTGAAGTATTTCCAAAGGAGGGGGAACCAATATGGCAAGTGGTTGAAGATAATGCCATATGGGATGTGGCTGAATCAACTGGGGCTTTTAAGTTCAGGGAAGGGAGGATTTGAAGGAGAACATAATAGTTGCTTTTATATATCTGAAGGATTGCCACAAGGAGAAGGGATTAGATTTGTTCAGTTTTGACCTCCAGAATGCTCTCCCCTCTTCACCAATCCTTCGTGCCTATCTTCCTTCAAGACTCAGCTCAAGCTTTACCTTTTCCAAGAAGCCCTTCCTGTTTCCCTCCAACTTCTAGAGTGACCTCTCCATTATCTGGTGTTCATTAGTATATATTATATATGATCCATACTGAATCCTCCTCCATTAGAATATAAAAGGCTTGAAAGCAGGGAATTATTTATTTCGCTTTTGATTTTGTACTCTCAGCATGATGTACAATGTCTGGCACATGGTAAGTATTTAATAAAGGTTTGTTGATTGACCGAATGACTGAAGTAATAGATTTAGGCTGAAGATAAAGAAATAATTCCTAGTAATTAGAGTTATCTAAAAATAGAACAGGTTGCCTTAGGATGAATGATTTCATTTCTCAGAGGAGTTGTAAGGATCCTACAGAGAAGGTATAAAAAGGATTGTATTTAAATATGATTAGCAGCATGACTTCAGGGATGCTGTGATTGTATAATCAATCTCATTTTTCTAGAGAGTCCATTTTGGTCCATGATTTGTTCCATCGTGGTACCCAGCTATGTCTCCATGTCAATTCAATACAACTGATTCTGTCTTGGAAACTGAAACTAGGTTGGGACTGAAATTAAAGTATTGTAATGGCCTTTTAAGGGTAAATGACTGCTAACTGAAGGTAAGTTTTTTGAAGGCAGAGATAATTAATTTTCATTTCTCCACTTTGGGTGCATATGGGATCCCTTGAATATTGTATGTGGTTAATAAATATTTGTTAAATGACTCAAATGTATCAGGACTTCCTTTGACTCTTCCTCAAACCTCTCTTCCCTGCTCTGTATACATGAAAATAATCAAATCCTAGTAATAATTTAAAAAATTATTTTGGAAACTAAATCTTCCTATTTACCTGGGCTAGAAGTACAGCAACCATTCACACTCCTGACCAGCAAAGAAGCTTTTATCTACTCCATTCTTCAAACCTCAATCAGTGTGTTTCTTCTCATGGAATCTTGTGGCCCTCTATTTACTTACCTATTTAGTGGTGGGATCACTGTAAATACCCAGATGGTTTAGCACACTTCAGCTCAGAACTTCTGGACTCAAGGGTTCTACTAGTGTCAGCACCCCAGTAGTAGCAGGGATTATAGACATATGTCTCTATGCCTGAATATGTCTGGGATTCTAAGGCAAGAGGATCAGACAAAGAAGGTCTAACACTTTTGTATATTCTCAAATACACAGCTACAACTATCTAGTGCTGATTTGCTTCTATACACAGAAAAATAGACATTTAGGCCCTGGAAAGACCTTGGTGATCATTTAGCATCTAACTCTCTTATTTTATAGGTAAGTGACTGCCAATGGATGGTACAAGATACTTAAAGGTAAAGTTGGGTTTTGGAAATTCTCCTTTATCTAAAATAACAACTATTACCCTCCAAAAATTCAGTTTCAAATTAACCTAGGGGGAAGGGTGGAAAGAAAATTATTTCTGCCAGAATTTCTTTTAAAATTATGGAATTGAGGAAGCTGGGAGTGTGTGTGTGTGGGGGGGAGGGGGGGTACAGTGAATAGAGTACTTGTCCAGAAATTAAGAGAATCTGAATTCAAAACTAGCTTCAGATATTGACCAATGTGACAATGGGTAAGTCACTTAATCCCACTGCATAAAAAAATTAAACAATCATGGAATTAATTTTTCTAAAGAGTTGTGTGAAAAATTAAATGATATAATGAAGACAGTGATAGACCTGCAGTCAGAAAGTCCTACTTTCAAATCCTGCTTCTAGGTGTGTGATTCTGAGAAAGACACCTTAGATTCTGGGATACTGTGAGCAAAGGAGACAATACTTGCAAAGGTATTTACAAAATTTAAGGAGCTATATTATTTTGGCAACTAGTATGTGTAATACATAGGGGGCTAGGTTTGGGTTTAAGAAGATCCCTGAGACACTTAATGACTGGGATTTTAGGCAAATCAACCTTGATGAGCAATTTCTTCATCTGTAAAATGAGGATAATACTAGGATTTCTCTCATTAGGTTGCAGTGAGGATTATATGACGTAATGTATGTAAAATGCTTTACAGCCTTTTAAGCATGATGTAAATGTTAACTATTATTATAGCTATGCTAAACATTTGGCAATCTTGGGTATCCAGAAGTTGTTTACTCCTAAATTTGTTTCTTCCAACCCATTATGTGAAAAATGCATTTATTTGTCTTAAATAGTTGAGAAATGAGCATTTTAGTTGTAAATTCAGATTACCTCAGAATTATCATCTAAATGATACATAGATCAATTTTCAAAAAAAAAAAAAATAGAAAAGAACATATGGTAAATGAAAGTGAGTTCCCAGGGCCAGTTAAGGTAGTGACTCAGCAGATACCCAACAGTGAACTGGTGGAGAGACAAAAATTCTAAGAAAAAAAAGTTGACATTCATGAGTTTAGAATTAAATCATAATACCTCTCCTTCACTCACCTACCCTGGCACTGTGACCACTACCTGGAGGGAGGCAAGGGAACTTCCTCATTTCCATTTCGTTTACAACCTCTCCCTCAGACTATGCTAAATCTCTTAACCTTCAAGGGCATTTGATTATTTATGTTTACCAGATTTTTAACTAAGAATGTTTTGCAGGATGGAGAAAACAAAGGAGATCTGTCAGATCTAGCACTGTAAGTGCTATTTCTATTGCATTTCTATTGATTTCACTCTCACTGCTATTAGGTGATGTACTGAATAGAGGGCCAGGCCCTGTAGTCCAAAAAAAACTCAAGTTCAAATCTAGTCTCAGACACTAGCTGTTTGATCAGAGCCAAGTCACTTAACCCTGTTTGCCTCAGTTTCCTCACGTGTAAAATAAGTTGGAGAAGGAAATGGAAAATCACTCTAGTATCTTTGCCAAGAAAACACCAAATGGGGTCACAAAGAGTTGGACATTTAACTAAATATTGAGTTTCATCTTGCAAGATAAAGCTATTATTCTAATTAGCTGAGAGCTTTTTGGTTATGTGTTGCTATTCAACTCTTCCAGTTGGGTGTAATCTGTACATCTGACTTACTTGTTATAAATGGGTTTCATCAAAGTCAGTGATATTTAAAAAAAAATTAAACAACAAAAAAATCAAGGGTTGGTTCAATTCAGTTGAATTCCACAAGCATTTATTGTCTTCTGTTTGTTAAGCATTCTGCATGCAGAGATTAAAAATTAAACATTCTATGTTCTTAAATAGATTATATTCTATTGAAGGGGAAAAGGTCTCCCTCTATATATATATACACACAAATATGTGTACATACATATATACATATACATATTTATATGTGAACATATCTATGTATTGTATATTTGTATGTGTGCATATGTATATTAAATCATAAAGTAATTGTGGGTCAGAGAAGAACACAGGTAACTAGAGACATGAGGAGAGGCCTTCTATAGTTGTCACCTGAAACAACAGGTATTCTATGAGGCAGAGATTGAATTATACACATGTGAGAAACCCTGGATAAAAGCATGGAGAAATGAGAGTTTTGTGTATGAAAAATAATCAAAAGTCTGGTTTGGCTGGAAAGTAAAGTGATAAAGGAGGGATGAGCAGGATTCAGAGAAGGAGTAAAGAAAGATCAGTCTGTAAATATAGGCTGAAGTTAGATTGTGAAATGTTTACAATGTATTTTAAAAAATGCAAAAAAAACAAAAAAACCCCAAAAAACAAAAAGGAGTTTTCAAAGTGTGGTCTGGGGAACTCAAGGGATCTAAAGATGAAAATCTTTTTTCATAACAATAAGATGTTTTAATTTCTAATATTTTAATTTTTAAATTTGAATTAATTAAATTAAATTTAAATATTGATCAATATAGCTTGCATTAAAAAATACAGGAGATTTTCAATCGAGAGTGCAAAAAGGTCATTAGATCAAAAAGTCTGAGAAAGTATATAGGTGACCAGCTTTCAAAGAACTGAAATATAATTACAGTTGTCCTAGAAGGTATGAAAAATCAGTGAAGATTGAATTCTCTCACTGCTTTAAAATTTAAACAATGTGGCCAACTCAAGTTTCAGTTGCTCTTGACAGATACTGCTGAATCCAGAGCTATTGGATTCAATTTCTTCTGCAGGAGGGTGGAATTGTAATGAGAGAGAAAATGAGAGGATGTTAAAAGCTTATCCAAGGCCTTTGGAGAGCAATTAGGTGAAGCAATCAAAAATATTAGAGATATTAACTAAAGAACTATCAAAACTAGAGTGATTCCAATTGCTTCCTATCTAGCTAATCCTACTGAGATTTTATACTTTTTCAGTGTGGAAAAATAAAAAGGAAAAGGAGAGATAAAAGGAGAATGGAGGGAGAAAGAAGGAAAAGAAAAGAAAGACAAGAGAAGGAAAAAAAGAGAGGAAGGAAGAGGGGAAATCAATTAATCAATAAACATTTATTAAAGGACTACTATATGCCAGGCACTGTGCTAAATTTAGGGATACAAAAAGAGGCAAAAGCAGATTCAGGTCTCTTTGAGGCTTTATCTGGAGACCTTTTGTGTCCTTAGGGTTTGAGGTTCCCTCTCTCCATAATAATTATCTATGGTTGAAATTCTTTTTTTTTTTTTTTTGCTCATTTTTAAAGGTTGAGATCTGCTCCTAGGGCAAAGGGGAGATTGTTCTGAGTTTCCTTCACAGGGAGACAGGGGTTTTACACTGTCCTGGGACTGATGCAGCCAGGAGATCCAGCTCTCAAGGAATTTACAATATAATGGCGAGATGATGAGAATAAATATACCGGATAAATAGGAAATAACTAAAGCGAGAAGGCATTAGAATTGGGCGGTTGAGAAAGACTTCCTTTAGAAAATAGGAATTTAGTTGAGACTTAAAGGAAACTAGATCAGCCAGGAAGTGGAGGTGATGGGCAAGAGCATCCCAGACACAGGGATAAGAGTGTCTTGTTTATGAAACAGCTTGGAGTTGCTGCATCGAGGATAATATGGCAGGAAGTAAAGTGTAAAACCTATCTAAATAAGGTAAAAGGGGATAGGTTATATAGAGCTTTAATGACAAACAGAAGATTTTGTATTTGATTCTGGAGGCTATATTGAGCCATCAGATGGGGTGACATGGTCTGACCTGAGTATTAGGGAAATCACTCTGATGGCTGAATGGAGGATTAATTGGAATGGGGAAAGAATTTAGACAGGTAGACCCACCAGCAAGCTTTCTTACTAACCTAGGTGATGTGGGTCTGTACCAGGGTTGAGGCAATGGTAGAGATGAGAAGGGGACATATTCCAGAGATGTGGGTCATTGAAAGCTAAATACAAATGGAAATGGAGAAATTTTCTCACATACTTAGAAGGATAAACAAAAATTCTTTATGCTAAATAGACAGACCTATCTACATACCCACATATTCACATATGTGTTTATGTATGTAGGTATATCTAATAATCTACACACACAAATGTTGTGGTTAATTTGTTTCAAGGCAAAGTATATACATACATACATATATATATGCATATGTATATATATGTATATGTGTGTGTGTGTGGCAATCAGGCAATTTTTGCCTAACTGGAAGCTTTTTGCTCCTGGCATACTGGAACTGTGGAAAGAAAAATGGATTTGGTGTCAGAGGACTTGAGTCTGAATGTTGGCAATGTTATTTATTGCGTTTGTGAATTTCCACAAAACAATTTCTACTTCCTCTGGTTTCCTTATCTGTAAAATGAAGTGATTAGAGCTGATGAACTCTGAAGCCTCTTTCATCTCTACATCCTTTGAAATGGGTTATTTATAACTTCCATTTTATGTGGTTTCATTTATTTTGATGTTTTAGAAGATCTAAAGCTTTATAACTGTATGATTTAATTTCAATCCATATAGCACTTAATTTTTTATGCTTCTTTTTTATACTATTTTATTTTTCCAAATACATGAAAAGATAATTTTCAACATTCATCTTTGCAAAACCTTGTGTTCCAAAATTTTCCTTGCTCCCCAAGACAGCAAGCAATCTGATACAGGTTTAATGTATAATTTTTCTAAACATATTTTTATATAAGTCAATAGCATTTAATTTAAATACTGGCATGCACTACCCTGCCTGGAATATTGCTAGGATGTGCATTTTAACTATGCATCAGAACAAGATCTTATACTGTTTTACATATATGGGGGTGAGGTGGTTTGCAAATGTTTAACAATCAGCTCCAAAAATTGCAGGAAATACTTTTACTTTTAATCTGCATTATTAACATATTCTCTATAACTTTCTTCTTGGTCAACAAAGTCATAAATCAGCTGATTTCTGAGGTGCAAATGTCCACACTATAAAGTTTAACAATCATCTCTTGCCATTGGGTACATATCTGCTGAATTATTATGCAGTGTTAAAAAATCTACTTGCCATCATCTCTAGTGTGCAACCATGGATGTGCAGAAGAGATAGGCTCCACCATGTACAGACTTGCTTGATGTAATCAGAACTTTCTAAGCAGGAGTGGTTAGAATGTCAGAATTAATTAGTACGCACATTTCGGGGACAAAGTTCACTTTTGTATAACTAAATTCCAGACAAATCTAAATTCAATAAGGGTGGATTTAGCACCAAACTAATCTTAAACAGATGAGCCATTGGAAATACAATACCACCACATTAAGGAAGACCACAGAGCAGCCCTTTTTAAAGTGGGGTTCCCTGACCTTTGGGAGTTCAAACAAAACCCTTTTAAGGAACCCCTAAGACCTTTTCAGGGGGCCCTGAAGCTCTTTCAGGGGGTCTGTGAAGTTAAAATTGTTTTCATAATAATAATAATGTTATTTGTTCATTGAAATACTCCTCTCTTTTCTAACTACGCATTTGTGTGAGGTTAGATTTT
The DNA here is from genome assembly GCA_023553655.1 of Myrmecobius fasciatus. NCBI lineage: Eukaryota > Metazoa > Chordata > Mammalia > Dasyuromorphia > Myrmecobiidae > Myrmecobius > Myrmecobius fasciatus. Next base: position 83,862 of record JAJPUD010006158.1, read on the forward strand.
CTTTATATATTTTAACCAAAGCAACATGTCAAATTATTAAATGCAGAAGCAGGTATGATATTCCAGATGTTTTCTATTAAGCCAGACATTAAAAAGGTTCACAAAAATATATAAAATAATACTACTTTTCTCAATAAATTTGACTTAAAAATAGTTTTCCAGGAAAGTGTGTTATTTATGCAATGGATTTGTTATTATTTTTTAAAATGAATTAATGTTTTGAAAGTTTATATGTAGAGAGATACAGATAGTGAGGAACCCTGGGCAAGGTATAAGACCCTTTAGTCCAGTAAAAGGAACCCTGCTGACAATGTCTGGTTCGGTTCCCCATCTTCCCTAAGGGGCCCTCAGCCCTCCTGAGAAGTCAGGGAGCTGTGACAACCTGTATTGTAATTAAAGCAGAGTTATACCAAGTGGCAAAGAGTCATTTTACACATAATACCAAGTTGTCTATGTTGTCCTGCATGCACAGTAAATAGTTCGCAAACGCACAGTGTGCTATGGTGATGTAAGGGTATTAGGATATATAAGGCTGAGAGAATTTGGAATAAATAGACTCCATGTTTGATCATCCACATGAGTTCTGCCTCTTCACTCCTATTCTAAGATCAAGGACTCAGGTTGTGCCGAGATCCTCCAGAGAGCTAGTCCAGACATTACATTATCAGTATTAATTTATAGTGATAAATATCTATACATACACCCTACAAACAAAAGCTCTTTGGAATTCTCAATATTTTTAAGAGTGTAAAAGGCTCCAGAGACCAAAATATGTTTGAGGATTGCTATTATAGACTACATAGCAATAGAGAGAGGCACTAGAATTGTGACTTCATTGATACTGGGAACTCCCATGTGAGAAAACTTCCTTAATGAATTCAGGTCAGCACCTTATCTACAACTTATTATCTTAGATATCAAATGAAAGAATATTTGTAAGAGTGTTTGGAATATAGTAAGTGTTTAATGCATGTCCCTTCCTCCTCCCCTCCCTTCCTTTCTCCCTTTTCCTTTCCTTTATTCTTTTCTCTCCCCTCCCTCCTTCTCCCTTCCTTCCCCCCTCCCTTCCTCCTGTTTTCTTCATTCCTCTTTTCTTCCTTCTTCCTCCCCTCAGGCCTCCCTCCATGTCTTCCTCCCTCCTCTTTTTTCTGCTTTTTTTCTTAGGGTCGTGTGTGTGTGTGTGTGTGTGTGTGTGTGTGTGTGTGTGTGTGTGTGTGTATTAGTAACTCTTTATTGAGTTGCTATTCAAAACTAAGTGCACTTGGGATCCATACAATGTGAGGAGCTACACTAGTGTGTTCAAAGAGCTAACAAAATTCCATCTGAAGTAATTACTAATATCAGCTTAAACGGCATATTCATTGGAAAGCTAGCATAATTAATAATAATTATAATAATTATTATTTTAATATCTAATATAATTAATAATAACCAATATTTACCTAGCACTATGTTAAGTATTTTTTAAAAAAGACGTACCTGCAATGTCTCTTCCCATTGTAGCAGATTTTCAGGATGCCTACTCTACCTGTCCCACTCCATATCTGTGACTCATAATGACCATGCTATCTAGCATGATTTGAAGAGTCATTTGCCCAGCAAGAACCATTCAAGAGCACTAGACAAATAGTGACAGTTGAAGATAAGTATGAGGCTTTCCAATGATGGCATGCACACACCCATACACAACAGGAAAATCTACATGCAACTACATGGAAGTATATGTCTCTTTCTCCCTTTGCTGCATATACGTCTGAACATGATGAAGCACTAAAAATGCATTCTCTGAGGATTTGATCAATTCTAATCTATCCTTCATTCAGCTGCCAAAAGGATTTCCCTAAAATATAGATGTATATTACTTTCCCTCATCCTCCTACCCTATAAATCCAGTGGTTCTCTGTTATCTTCAGGATCAAATAGAAAATCCATTGTTTTCAAGTTTTTCATAATGAGATCTTTAAGTCTCCTTAAACTTTATTCATTTTACACATTCTATAAGCCAGCTACAGAGGCTTACTTGATATTTCTAGAACATAACCCTCTCCCATCTCCTATTTCCATGCCTTTGTATTAGGTACCCCTTTCCTTAAATTCTTTCCCTTCTCATCTCCTTTACTTTAATTTCCCTGACTTTTTTCAGGTTTCAGTTTAAATTCTACTTTCTGAGGAGGCCTTTCTTAGTATTCTAAACCCCCCAGGTTGCTAGCCAGTTCCTTCCCCTCTAAGATTATTTTTGCCTACTTTCTATATATTTTGCATGCTTCTAGTTTTTTTTTTAATTTTTTATTGTTTTTAATTTTGATTTTTTTTTTGTTTTATTGTTTTTAAATATGTTGACCCCATTAAAATATGAGCTCTTTGAGGGTTATTGTTGAGTCATTTGGGTTCAACTCTCTCAACTCTTTGTGACTCCATTTGGGGTTTTCTTGGCAAAGACACTGGAGTGGTTTGATAATTCCTTCTCTAGCTCATTTTACAGATGAAGAAACTGAGACAAAGTTAAGTGACTTGTCCAGAGTCACAGAGTTAATAAATATCTGAGGTTGGATTTGAACTCATGAAGTTGAGTCTTCCTGAATCCAAGCTCAGGAATCCACTGAGTCACCTAGATATAGGGTTTTGTTTTGTTTTGTTTTTAATCTTTCTTTGTATCACTGATATACAGTTTTGTATAGAGAAAATGATTCACATGTATTTTCTGAGTTATTTACTGACTGACCCCCATAACCTCTGGAGAAAAAAAAACTAGAAGAAGGGTGGACTAGCTGAAAAAAAGTGTGAAATCTCTCAATAAAGCAAAAAAAACAATCTTTGAATCTTGGATTGGGGGACAAAGACTAAAGAAAACCAGTATCAGAATATGTGAAGCTATTTGTGCATCAAGGTACCTGAAGACCATTTAGAGGTTGGAGAGGGGAAAAAAGGGAATGATATTAGATTATAAAATGAGAATCTCTATTCCTGTTTAGCATGAAGAACCAAATTTCTGCTAATGAACTGGGGCTTGTTAAATTAATAAAATGCTACTGCTTTGCTTTAAAGATTCTCTTTCATAGAAATAAAAGATGACAGAATTCTAGCTAGAAGGAGACATTAGAAATCATTTTGTTTAATCTCATATTTTATAAAGGAAGACCATAAAATCTGGAGAATTTTCTCATGGTCATACAACACAGCCAGGATTCAAAACCAAGAAATTTTATTCTGAATCCAGTTCTCCTTCCCTTTGCATCCTTACATGGAAAAAAGTATCAAAACCCTTGTAGTAAATGAGTATAGCCAAGCAAAATAAATCTCATTTCTGTTTGTTGAAACCATAACCCAAGTGAATCTATCAGCCCCACATGATTCAAATAACCAATTTTCATTATATACCTATCACATATATGCCTTGTTCTACTTAATAAATGGAGAAAGGAAAAACAAGCTATATACAATAGATATCTGAAGCTTTATGTACAAACCTTATATTCTGTTCAATTTCATAAAAGGAAATACTTTTTTGTGTGTGGTATTAAAATTCAGCATTAAAAATTAAGATGAAAGTGAATGGAGGACTAAATCATAAAGACCAATGGGTCCTTTGAAAGTTTGGTCTCTAGAAGAAGGCATTGTACAGCATCAAGCTGCTGCCCCTGAAAAGTCAACAGAACTGTGCTCATATCCAAGGTCCTAATATGAGTTCAATGTGGACCTACCACAGATGTCTCCATCCAGATTGCTGAGTGATTCCATCCAAGTGGAGTCCAAGCCTTCCTTCACATCAAGTTAAAAAGACAGGATCACCCATAGCAGAATAACATAAAAAAAGATATTCATTAAAAGGCAGCTCTTCTGAGTTGAACATATGTAGGATAATCAGGTAGAGATTATGAAGAGCTGAAATGGGATAATTGGGGGCAAGGTGGAAAGTTTCTTTAAGTGAAACTGGAAAAACCCTAAGTCATGCCTTACAATACCTGCTTTGGGAAGAGGACAGACATTGAGCATGGGAACCTTAGCAGAAGAAGCAAGACTTTGGGGAGATCAAAATTGGAAGGGGAAGCTCTCCTAGAATTAGAAGTAAAAGCTTACCAGGACTAGCTTCAAAAACTATTGTAGTAGCTAACAATTAAATTTCTCTATTTTTTTTATCATTAAGCTATTTGAGGGCAGGATTATTTAGGTTTTGTTTTTGTATTCCCAGCATCTAGAACTATGTCTAACATAAAATGGATCCATAGTAAATTTTTCAAATTCTTCATGAATTAAACTATTCATTTGTTAATTCATTTAAATTAGCATTCATGGTATTTTTTTTAAAATTATACTTGCTCCCAGAGTTGAGATTAAGGGAAGATAAGACAGATACATAGAAAACAATATGGAAATAGGATACCTAAGAAGCAGAATAGTGTATCAAGAGGAACTTTCTTAAAATTAAATTAAATTTATTTCAACCAATAAAAATTTATTTTTTCTCTGACTTTTCCATTGGAAAAGCAAGAACAAACATGACAACAAAACACTTGCAGAAAATATGGATATTTAAACAAAATAAATTCTCAAATTGGCCTTGTTCAAAAAAATTATATCTCATTCTTCTCCCTGAATCCATCACTTCTCTGTCAGGAGATAGGTAGAATGTTTTATTATAAGTTCTCTAGAACCATGTCTGGAAATTGTGTTGATTGGAGTTCTTATATCTATCAGAGTCTTTATAAGGTTGTTTTTATTATGTAAATTATGTTGTTCTGATCACTTAATTCTGTATTAGTTCATAAAAATCTTTTCAGGTTTCCTTGAAAGTATTTTTACATTGTATTTTAGTGCAAGAAAATTTTACTGTTAGTAATGTGGGAGTATTTGTTTCATGATAAGACTTACTGTATGTATTATTGTGAAGTTTCAAAGCCTCTGGTGAGTAGTAACACAAGAACATGATTTTCAACCAAAGAGGCATGATTTTTTGACCCGCCTTAGATCATACAGATATCCTATCCTGGCTTTGTTTTCTACAATCTTTTAAAAATCTTAATTTTTCCTTTAAAGCACATTTTAAACAGCCTTCTTTGAGGAAACCTTCCTTTGTTAAATCAGTGCTCAGTACTAGCCCCTTTCTTTGAACTCCTGCATTTGTCTCATTCATCTGACATTTGGTATAAACTATCATTTATTGTGATTGATGCTTTCACATTGTGATGTGATAGTCCTGGCTACCTAACTTGACTTCAAACCACCACAAGGCAGATTGTTTCATGCCTTTATGTGTCCATTGCCTAGCATGATGGTATTTGTTAATGTTGATGCTTATAAAAGATTACAGCTATAACTGTAATATATATAGCTTTCTTTAATGGATCTTATTATTAATTTGTTGTATTAAATATAAAGAGTAGTGATAAAACATATTGATGTTCTGTGATGGATTTCTTGAAATGTTGGATATATAGTACATTTTATACATGAGAGTCCATTTTCCCCACAAGTTCCCATTTAAAAACTGCAAATGTGTTCTAATTTTCTATTCCCAGAGATGCAATAAAAATTGTATTGGAGAAATCAGCAAAACTTGAAAAAGCTTATTTGAAGAAATTTGAGTTGAATGATAAATTATTAACAAAAATACTCAACATATAAACATAACACAAAAATAATTATAGCAGTACTTGTCATAGGAAAGAATTAGAAACAGAATAGATGTCCATTGATTGGAAAATGACTGAACAAATTGTGGTACATGAATATGGTGGAATATTACTATGCCATAAGAAATAAAGTATGATAAATAAAGAGAAGAATGGAAAGACTTATATGAACTGACAGAGTAATGCAAACAGTGCCAAAAAAAAACTCCAGAATATATGAATTCAACAATTAAATGGGAAGAACCATCACAAAACAACTGAAAACATTTAAATATATTTACATATATAAATTCATGCTATATATGAGAGAAGTATTTGAATTAGTTATATGTGTGTGTAGGAATAAATAATATATGTGAATATATTATACTATATACACACATACATTCACTTACTTTTTCACATGGGAGGAAATGCAAAAGGATATGGTTTTGTTCATTTAAAAAAATTACTTAAAAAATCTGAGTGAATACACATGCTTTCAAGACTGATGTTCAATAAAACTTTAAACAAAGTTAAATGGATATGCTTAATGATATCATTCTTGTGCTGCTTGAGAATTTGACATTGTAAATAATTCAAATTAAAGACTATGATTAATATTATTTTATATAAGCATGTGATTTTTTTATCTTTGATTTTTCTTTTCTCTTGTTATTAGTTCTTTTAGTAAGAATAACAATTTCCCCTGAAGAAAAGCAAACATTTATAAAATACCTGTTTTGTGTAGATTGTTGTGCTGGGATAGAAAGCTTAGATATGGCACAGACTATCGCTCCCATGGTACCTCCAAACTATTCTCTAGTTAGAAGATAAGACATGAATAGATAACTATAATGTGTGATAAGATATGATGGATTGATTAGAAAAGTACAAAACAAAGTCCAATGTGATTTCTGGAGGACAAGGTCATTACTGATTGATTGACCAGAGAACATGAGGTTTCCTGGAGAGGACTGTATTTAAACTTTAAATTAAATTTAATTTCAATTCCTTTAATTGATGGACAGGAATCACTTCTATGCTTCACTGTGGCAGAGAAGTGTCTCTTAAAGGTTATGTTAGTATGGGTGGGAGATGAGGCAAATTTTAGAAAGCTCTAATCAGGGTAGAAAAACTAAAAGTATGGGTCTGGAGATAAATTTAATCTATTGTCTAAGATTAGCCTGGGTAAGTGCTGAAAACTCATTACTAAAAAGTTGTTCAGAGACAAATTTTTGACCCTCATCACCTATCAAACAGAGAAATCAATACTCAAGGACCTCTGATTATATCTGTTAGAACTTCTTCTATGAAGTTTATTACACCCCACTTTGGTAGATGAGTTTTAGGAAATTATCTGAGACTTTAAAAGGTAAAGTGATTTGATCTTTGTCAAAGACCTAGAAAGTATCAGAGATAGGATTTGAAACCTGGTCCTCCTAATTCTAAGACCTTCCCCACATCTATTATGCCAGACTACTCTCTCAGATAAAAGTGTGGAATGGTTCTCAGGCCTGCACAGTTGTTACTTGGGCTCTCCTTTTCAACTTTGGAAAACCACTGAGACTAATGAAGAAACTGCTTGATTTGTTAAGCTTAATGGAAAGGACAATGAACATGCAATCAAAGGACTCACTATTTCTCAGTTCTTCAAGTCTTCAGTTTCTTCGTTGTAATGTAAGGAAAGCAATGTAATACCACAACCTCAAAAAGTTGTTATGAGGAAACCACTTCGTAAAGATTTAAAGAAATCATTGGAATTGTTTATTTTCCATTTAGTCTGATTTGACTCAGATGCAAAACTGTGTGTGAAGACAAGGGGAATCGAAAAAGACAGAGAATAGGGATGCAGGGAGACTTACTCCAGTCTTCTCCTTGGGATCTTCTCTATATAAAATAGAACTTAATTTGCTTATTTGATTCCATCTTAGGGTTAGGTTTCAATAAGAAAAACCCCAATGCTTTTAAGACAGGGAATCAAATCCAAATATTATTTTGAAGAAAATTCCATTACCAGATAATTTTATTTGGAATTCTGGTAGATATGACTTATTTTCACTGCCTACAATTTTATAGAATTTCATTTCTTTTTGTATCATGATAAAATCTCATCTTGTCCTGGGTAGATTTGTGAGATATCATCTAGTGTATTTTTTCATATAAGTGAGCAAATAATGTGAGGCCAAGGGAGACAAGGGAACATGGAAAGTCTGTGGTCCTAAGAATCTGGTATCTAATATATCATCAAATTGTGACATGATGAGTAATGACCTTGGTTAAACTAATTTACTTGTTAATCTGCTTCTCACTAAGCAATATCTACTTTTAAGAGTATTGTCATAACTTCAACTGGATTTTGCAGGGCTCCAGTTTCTATGAAGCTCTTTACTAAAAGCTAATTAAAGTCCAGGAAAAGGGATCCTATGTGCCTATCAAATGCTGATGATCTTTAAGACAAGTTTAAATGGAGCAGGATGGAACATAGTGTGATATGAGGGACAGAATACTTCAGTTGGAGTCAGGAAGACTTAGGTTGGAATCTTACTTTAGACACATATAATCAATATACACACAGGCAAGATGCAATGTCTCTGGTTAGATGAATTTCATCTGTAAAAAGAGGGGCTGAATTCTCTTCCACCTCTACTTCTATAATCATATTGATTAGATGATCAATTGTAAGTTTCCATTTTCTTCAGTTAACCTTGATAAGAGTTTATCTACAAAAGTTTGTGAAAGGGCATAATGGACAATTAGATTTGGTATCAAAAGATGCAAGTTTGTGCCCTGGCCATGCCATGCTGTAGCTGAGTGATCTTGGATAAGTGGCCCAACCTCTATGAATCTTGTTTGATAAAGTGAAGTTAATGTCCTCCTGTCCTACCTGATGAGGCTGTTGTAAAGATAAAAATGAGAGATAATGCTACATTAAGAATTTTGTAAAGCTTAATATGCAATATAAATACATCCTACAATTCTCTTGACATTCTACCAGGATTGGTTCTAAGAAAAACTATGATGGAAAAAAGTTTGTGGTTGCTCCAGCCTTACCTCCCTGGACCTTTTTCTTGTAGTCTGATGTAGATTTCTTCTCAATTATTTTAGGACACTAGTGCCCCTTTATTTTCTTCATCATTCAAAACTAGACCTCAGGAAAGAACCTAAGCACAGTTAATTCATGCCCAAGTATAGACTCAAGTTCCTGTGTTCTCTCTCAAATTCCAACATTAAAGTTTTTTTTTTTCCCTATGGAAAATGTTTTAGTCAGACTTGAGTTGTTGGCATAGACATTTTGAGGTGTGTGGTGTGAGGGAGGGCTCCTAAAATCCCAACTGGTTAGACCAGCCTGGAGGTTCTCCAAATTGTATCCATGTCCTGTAGGTTCAGAAGCTCAATGGCTTCCTAGATTGAAAAATTTGCTAATGCCTTGTACAGCATTTTGGAAAAAAAAAAGGTTTATTAATGTTTTCAACATGTTTTTATTTACTTTTAAGATTCTACAACTATATATAAGAGAGTCACAGAGCAGGAAATGCACAATACAGAGAAGTTCATGATATAAATAAAACATGCCAGCCCCATCCCGTATTACATGTACAGTGCTATGCATATCAAGAGTCATTTCTTTTTGTACAAGACCATCAAAGCATGTCAAGCAATCCACACAAAAGGCAAGAAGAGGAAAGAGGAATACAACCAGATTGGGAATTTGGCATTTGGAAAGCAGCTGGGATGACAGTCGCCCAGGAAAGCCACAGAAAGAGTCTAGTTCTGGAAGGTCAAGATGCTCTGCAGCAGTAATTCAGGCAAACAGGTTGATACACTGGGCTGAGGAGGATCACTGAGGGGGACCTGGGTGGGATGGGGGAGCAGGCTAGCATCTACATACAAGCTGTGTAGAATCATTCCAACTGGGACTCCTAATAGGAGTCTGGGAGAGGGGGAGTGAGGTGGAATATAGGGGAAAGCCACTCTTAAAAAGGAAATAGAGGTTGCGGGGGGTACAGACACCATTCTGAGACTACCAAGTTGTTTAATACAGGCCAAGAGTCCCCATGCTCATTTACTACAAAATCTACAGCAAGGATTTAACTTTTTTTTTTTTTGTGCTATGAAGACCTTTGGCAGTCTGGTGATGCCTAATGGACTCCTCATAATAATATTTTCAAATGCATGAAATAAACCACAACATTACAATGAAAACCAATTATATAGAAACAACATTTTCAAAATATATTTTAAGAAAAAGTTCATAGACTCCATATTAAGAACTCAATTTCCAGAATCTCTGCTCTAGGGAAAGAGATACCTGGGCATTTAAAACCAGCAAAACAAGCTACTCAGATTCAAGTGTTTATTAAACAAATGGCTGTTATTAAGTACCAGCTATGTGCCACATTGCCTAATTTCAAATCATCAGTCAAATTTAAATTGATGCATCATTATTACTATTATTTTTGCTTCTTTTAATTCAAATTGTTTCTCAGTGCTGAAAACAAGAGAGCTGCCCTCTTCCTTGATCTATAAACTGATTTTTTTCTAATAAGCACAGAATGTGGGGTAGAAATTATATGAGAAAGAACACTGGGGAAGCAGTGTATACAGTAGAAAGGGGATGGCTCAAACTCAGGAGCCTTACATTTGAGGCTCAACTCTGCCACTAACTCTTTACTGATGATTACAAAATCTAAATCCTTTCTCTGGACCTCAGTTTCTTTTTCTGTAAAAAGGAGAGGAGAACCACAACAATCTTTTAGAGTACTTTTAAAGATTACAAAATGCTTTCCTCACAACAACCCTGTGAGGTAGGCAGAGGGTATTAATGGAGTTGTAGATCTTGGATGTGAAAGGGGTCTTAGAGATCACCTAGTCAAATCTATCTTTTTTTTAATCAAAGAAACTGAGGCTGGGGCAGGTAAAAATGACTTGCCCATGGTTGACTGGTCATACAATCAGAAACTAACATACTATCAAATCTAAGATTTTTGACTGAGTCAGGGACTTAGAGATAGGTTAAAGGTTCTTAAAATTTTTTTATATTGTGGGTTTAAAAATGTTTTTATTTTATTTTATTCATATAATTGATATTGAAAGATGGAATTTTTATATGTGATCACATTCAAGTTCAAGGATCACTTTGAAATTCATCTCCAAGAACCTTTGGTATTCCATGGACCTCTGTTAAGTGCCTTTGGGATGAGGTGATCTCTAAAATACCTTCCGATCTTAAAATTCTACTATTCTAAGTGACATGTAAAGAACACTCTGGAAGACACTTGGGGATCTGTCTTTCTTATATACTACAGAAACCCTTATTTGGATGACTTTAGGAAAACATGAAGTTGTAGTAGCAAAGTAAATACAGTCATCAGACACTAGTTAGTTGTTATAGTTGAAGCAGGCTGAACCAAGTTATATCCATTAACACATTTTTTTGCAAAAAATTCCCTTACAATTCATGTTATACAGCTCTATTTACCTTCTTTCACTTACATTTTCCAACACTTTACAACACAACACTTTGCTTGGTCTCCATCTAAACAAATCATAACCAATACCCTAATAAGGACCACTTTGGAGTGTCATTGAAGTATGTGAGCCAAACATAGCATTTCTGTATATCAGTCTTTATTCACAAGGGAGATGGGCCATGGAAAGCAATCACCTTCCTCTTTTCTCTTTCCCACAAAAAATCAAAACTAAATTAAAAATATATATATATCAAAACAAAAAAAAAAGCTCATTATACCAAGGGAATGATTTCTAATGAGCTATAATTTGGGGGATTGTCTCCATGAAGTATGTCAGAACTTTTCAAAGCACATAAACTATCAAAAAAAATTTGGGAGGAGAATCTCCCCAAAGGTGAGCATTACCAAGGAGATACAATTACTTTAAAATCTTCCTCTCATTTGTTTGTACTACTTTTATATCATTTATAAGATTCAAAGCCTGAGTCTCAGTAATATCATTTCCAACTAAAACTATTATCTTCATATAGCATTTTCATGTCATTTGCTTTAATTTTATGAATCTTCCCATAACAAAATGAAAATGACTAAGATATTACCAACACAATTTAACAATCTGCTTATAATACATTAAAGATAATTTTTCATACTTTTTCATTTTTAAAAATAGCCAATGACTTAAAAATAACTTCTTTCCGCCAATCTTTACTTTAGCTCTCCTTTCCCATTATCTGAGAGTTAAATTAATCATCTGCTTTCTGCACTAAACCTATTGGATTTTCCCAATTCAATGCCTGAGGTGAACATTTTCAGCTAAAAAAAAAAGAAAAATTCTTGTCGAGGAAAGAGCACTGGTACCACAGTACTCAAGAAGAGAAGATATGGAGACAAATGGGGGTCATTAACTTCCCATCACAGTTGAGATGTTGCTACAAGAGACGGGCTCTGGGGCGATTATCAGCATTCCTTGCCCAGATTACACAGAGGTGTATCGAGATAATCTTCTGAAAAGCAGCCGGCCAAATTTGCAAGGGCGACATATATATGTTTTTTTTTTTTAACCTCAGGCGTTCTGAGGTTGTGTAAGCCCTTCGATTAATAAGGGGCTCTCTACGTGTCAGGGGACCCAGCAAATTAAGGCCCTCGAGAACCTGTAGGCTTCAGGATTCTTGCTCCCTTCTTCCCCCTGCTGTACCTACCTAATACACACAAAAGATAACTTTATAGCCACATTTGAACCAACATGATATGTTAATTAAAGTACTGTCATCTGGGGTCTATAACAAGCACCTCATGCTAGTAAAAGAAAATGAAAAGCAAGGCCCAATGGATATTATACCTCAGCAGCAAAAAATACTTAGGATTAAGCGAGGATTCCATTTGTAATTTAACTGTAGCACAGCCAACATTCTCTCCACCCCAACTAAGTGTGGAAATTCCATTTCCATTAGTTATATTTGCTATTCACTCCCCACCCCCCAACCCTTTTTGAAGCTCAATTTTAAGTCATTTAAAGTGAAGGAGGGACCTCAGTGGTAACATGCACATTGGTAAACTGGCATGTAGATATGCATGGTCCTTACAAATATTTCTTAAGTTAGCTTAAGAGGGTTGTGTGTGCTAGATGGTGAGGTGCGTGTTATAGGGGAGTAGGGATGTACTACTATCTGTGATGAACAAACCCCTGTATATATTTAAAACTCAAGATACTTTTCCCCCCTTGGCAAATTACATAGCTCTAACCAGCAAAGAACCAAATGAGTTTTGTTATTTAGCAAATGATTGATAAGGGGAAACGATTACAAAGTATATAACAGAAGTCTTTTGGAGGGTCACAGGGAAATGAATATCTGCTCTGCCACAGGCCAGCAAGAATCATTAAGAATATAAACAAAAACCTCCAAACAAAAATTTTGGTTTCCCATCAGTATGCCAGAGTGGATATAATACTCATCAAGCAGGCCAAAAGAATTACCAAGAATGGCAACTAAGACTACTGAAGACAACCTAAGACTGTCTTCATTCTCTTTCCTAAGTGATAAGTTGCCAGTATTTAAAAACATTTCTTCCCATTCCTTTCCTAAACCATGCTCTAGTCTGTTTTCTATTAGCCCAACAATGGCAACAAAGACTAGCTAATTTAAAAGGAAAACCTTCCTTGAAAAGTTTGCTCCAAATTCCAGTCCCATAGAAAGCTCAGCTCACACTGGGAAAGGGGAATAGTTTGTACCCCTGTGCTTATGGACTTTTCACACTTTGAAACTTGATGTTGAAACCAAGAAAATGGGAATAATGTTGATCTTGCAATAGGCCATGCAACAAAGATCTGATGGAAAGGACAGGGATGGACAGTAATTTGCATCCTAACAAGAGTCCTTCATTTGCCAAATAAAATAATTGATAATGGCCTGAACACCAAAGCTTGACAAGTTGCATGCTTTACATGTTCATGGCAGAAAAGTGAAATAAAGGATTATTATAAAAGAGAGGATCATGTAAGAACCCAACCCCAAATTGCAATTATTTTAAGCTATTGAATAGACATTTAACTGACATTTTGAAATTTCAAAAATCTCTCAAATGGTTATCAAATAAAGGTCATTGGCTGCGGTTCAATTTTAGGTCATGACATTGCTGCATTGTTAGTTATTGGGTTTATCTGAAGTTGTCACCCCGTACTACATAGGTAAGTATGGAGCTTTACAACATCACATGATAGTTTCCATTCATTCCCAAACAGAATTGAAAGGAAAATGGGAGACATGCAAGAGTGATTCAAGAAGCCTACCTGACATAGAGTGAGCGTTTCTGATTGGTTCTCAGGGAGCCGGACCCAGAACTCATGCTGTGGTTCATCATCTGCTCGCGTAGGTCATGGATTTTTGCCTCGAATCTAGCGTAATCTGGTGATAGAAACAAAGAGGACAATGTTGGTGACTACTGGTGTACTTTAACAGAGCTACACAAACAGAAGAATTTCATCTGGCAGCATACCTGTGCTAAAGGTGGGACTCACAAAAAAAGAGAAAATGCAGTTTGGACAGATCTCACACTTCACAAAATAGCAAGGAGGACACAAAACAAACAGGATCCTGAAGGAGCACAAACGTTTGATTTTCTAACTCTTTATCTCCAGATGTCTGAGAAGAAAAATATGTCATTTCATGCATTCATTCATTCATCTATCCATCCACCCATCCATCCACACATTCATCCTCCATTAATTTGAAAAAAAAATTTCTTAAGCATTGACTATGTGTTAAGGACTAAATTAGGCTCTGGGAATACAAAGTCAAAAGAGAAACAGATTCTACTCTCTACCCTTCTATTTTATTTGAAGGAAATAACACATACACAGAAAATTCACTTATATACATGTATAAATATGTATGTGTATGCATATTATATATAAATATAAGCATATATATATATTTATAAATTTTCAATTTTAATAGTTTAAGATTCTTGAGGCAACCTATGCATATACATAAAAATGTATGTACACATTTGTGTATGTATGATATAGACAAACACATGTAAATATATATATATACACACACACATGTGCTAGGGGAAGGACACTACTAACGTGTGTGTGTGTGTGTGTGTGTGTGTGTGTAATGTATATTCATATGGCACTAAGTAGTACAGTGGATAAGAGTGCCAGGCTTGAAGTCAGGAAGATTCATCTTCCTAAGTTCAAATCTGGCTTCAGTCATTTAATAGCTTTGTATTCCTGGACAAGTCACTTAACCCTATTTGCTTCAGTTTCCTTATCTGTAGAATGAGCTGGAAAAGGAAATGGTAAACCACTCCAGTGTCTTCATGAAGAACACCCCAAATGGGGTCAAGAAGAATCAAACATGACTGAAAACAATTGAATTAAGTATAATACATACACATAGAAATTGTGTAATTTATGCTTGTATACATAATTGGAATTTACATTTATAGCTATTTATATTTATGCTATATTATTTCTAGGGGAAGGATATTATAGACATAGATGTATATACAGATATAGATTTATACACATAAACACACATTGCATATATATATATACACACATATGAACTGTGTGTATGTGTATATATATATACATATACAAATATAGATGTGTATGCATATATATATATATAAAATCCCCTAAGTAAGGCAAACACTGAGAAGATGTGATGAGTAAGGAAAAGACTTTCATAATCAGGGATATTCTGGAGCCAACTTTTATGGGAGATTATTGTTAAATTTCCAGTCTTCAAATTTACAACTCAGAAACAAGCAAACTAGATTATTTGTGGATTGTTTAGTTTTAAGAAAGTGATGCAAAAATTTAATTAATACAACTTAAACTTAGTGCCCCCACATAATCAATACTTAAAAAATGTTGCAAATTAATGGATGAATGAATGTTTGGATGGATGGATAGATGGATAAATGGAGAGATATATTTTCAGAAAGTTGGCTATTAAATATTTACCAGCATACCACTGTTTATAACAGACCCCAAAGGGCTTATAATCTTGACCAAAAGATATATATGTGCATACACACACACACACACACACACACACACACATATATATATATATATATCTCTCAGGGAGTCATATCAAGAATTCATATTGTGCTTTATCATCTGCTCACACAGGTCAGGGATTTTTAGAAGGTGGAAGGCAATTATTAGGATGATGGAATTTTTAGATTTTGAGAACCAAGAAAGAATCTTGGAGTTAATCTCATGTAATTCATTCCTTTTACATATAAAGAAACTGAGACCCAGAGAGAAGTGATTTACCATTCCCTATGCTCAATAATCTCACTTGCTTTCTTATGGTTTCTAGAAACAAATGCAAACATGTATTTACAATTACAAATATCTGGCATTTAAGACACAAGATAAAGTTCAGTTAAATCTCAGGTCTGGTCATGTCACTCCTCAGCTCAAGAAACTGTAAGTGCAGGCAGAGAGCACTAGCCCTGGAGTTAGAAGGAGCTGAGTTGAAATTCAGCCCTAGACACTTGACATTTATTAGCTGTGTGATCCTGGTCAAGTCACTTAACTCTGATTATCTCACCAAAAAGAAAAAACAAAAACAAAAAACTATATTGGTTCTCCTTTCCTTCCAGGATAAAATATGAACTTTTCTATTTGACTTTTAAAGCCCTTCATAACCTAGATTTGACTTTTCTTTCCAGGCTATTTCACATTCCCTGAACATCCATTCTACTCCCTCTTCTCCAGCCAAATTGGCTCCTTGCTATTCCTCAGCATCCTATCTCCTGTCCCTTTGCCTTTTCAGAAGCTGTCTCCCTTCCTCAAATCTGCCTTTAGAGTTCTTAATTTCCTTTAAAGCTCAGTTCATGTACTACCTTCTACATGAGTTCTATCCTATTTTCTAGAGCTTCCTTCCCTTGACCGTTGCCCTTGCCAATTATTTGGTATGTGGTATGTAGTGTATGTGTATATGTGTGTATGTGTTATATACTTACATGGGGGGATAGCATGGTGTAATATAAAAACCCTCCATTACATTTGGAATCAAGGACCAGTTCTGTCCTTTATTGTTTACATGAACCTCAGTTTCCTGCCCTGTAAACTAAGAGGGCTGGATTAGACAATTTTCCAGTTCTAAATCTATGACCCTAAAACCTTTTATACATATTGTCTCCACTATAGAAGATAAGATTATTGAGGGATGCTACTTTTTCATTTTTATCTTTGTATATTTGGCACAATACACAGAACATAGCAGATTCTTAGCACTTAATGATTGATTGCCCAAGATCATAGAGTTAAAGTAGAAATCTGGGTTTCTACCCTACAACTTCTGATTTCAACTCTAGGGCTACAACATATGATTAGTGCATAATAGAGAACCAATGAAAGAACTGGGAATGATGGGAGGAGGGAGAGATCATTTCTAGCTGCTGGGAAGCATGGGCTCTGCCAACAAGCTAAAACACATTGTCCTCGCCTAAAAACTTTCCAGAATGCCTGCTAACATAGGTCAACAAAAAAGAAGGACTCTGCAGTTCTTCAAAGGGAGAGAAAGTCTTAATTTGATCTGACAGCCTCAGAGAATGTCTCCACAGAATGCTTGGTGGCTGTGAAGGCACCATTAAATTTCATTAATTTTTTTTTTCCCTGCCAGGCTGCCACCAGGGGTTAAATGCTTTTGATTACCCTTGCTTTCATCCCAGCCTACTAGTTGTGGAAAAATCCACACGGTAGACCTTGCTACTTCAGAGGGGGAAATAAACACCAAAAAAACCTTGGTTTGATATGTGAAAAATCTGATAAAAATGAAGCAACTCAAGGACAACTGAATATAAACACTGATGGAATCAGTCTATAAAAGAGTGGCTATCGCTAGTTCACCAAGAAGAAATGACTTATTCAGACCATTCTATGTCTAGCACTACGTTCATAGCACTAGAAAGAGCTAGGATTAAAAAAAAAATCCCCAAAGTCACTTCTTAAATGTTTCCTAATAAGGATATTTTATGGTTTTTCTGGAGGAAATATAGAGTAGTGGGCTAGATACCAGAACACCAGGATTCTAATCCCTGCTTAGTTGTTAACTCATTTAGCTTGGATTATTCCTCTATAAGTGAGGTAAGTAGTATCTGAGTACTACTGTCGCCTTTGGCTCAGGATGGAATAATTGGCACACAGAGCTCTGTACCTAGGTCTCTCCTCCCAGGGCCATTCTTTTTGCTTTCCTCTACTATTACCTCCCCAATTTCTGGCTTTAACTTTTGGATTATTTTATTGGCTGCTCCTTTAATCCCTGGAACAGATTTACACTTGAGCCATCTTCCTCCCATACTTCACCACTCCAACACTATTTCCAAGGGGATCATTGACCTTCCCTTGCTTGCTAACCATTTAAGAATCAGACTACTAGCCCTTTCATCATCCCCATAGGAACAATGCCAAAAAGAATCAAAATTTAAGATAACACAAGGAGACAAGGAAAAAAAACAAACACACGGACAGTATAGGAAGGCTACAACATGTTAGCAGTAATTATATGCATAATGAGATATGGTATAAACAACATCATCAAAGATAGATGTGAATCAAAAGGAGGCCAGCCAATCAAGTATTGAGAATGAGAATTATTAGGTGAACATCCAAGTACAACACTGTTATATTAGGGATGCTAAAACACACACACACACACACACAATAAGGCCTCTAGCATACTGCAGGGAGAGGGAGATCTTTTTTTAATGGAGGATGTGTGAAATGTGTTGGATGAACTATTCGGCAAAAACTGCTGGGAAAATTGGAAACTAGTGTGGAAGAAATTAGGGCTTGACCCACACCTAACACCACACACCAAGATAAGATCTAAATGGGTTCATGATCTAGATATAAAGAGGGACTTTGTAAGCAAATTAGAGGAACGTAATATAGTTTATCTCTCAGACCTGTGGAGATGGAATAAATTTATGTCCAAAGAAGACCTGGAACTCCTAAATGAACACTAGATGGATAATTTTGATTATATTAAGTTAAAAAGTTTCTGTACAAACAAAACAAATGCAGACAAGATTAGGAGGGAAGCATCAAATTGGGAAATCATCTTTACATTCAATGGTTCTGATAAAGGCCTCATTTCTAAAATATATAGAGAATTGTCTCATATATATAAGAATTCAAGCCACTCTTCAATAGATAAGTGGTCAAGGGATATGAACAGACAATTTTAAGATGATGAAATTAAAACCATCTCTAGTCATATGAAAAGTTGCTCCAAATCACTATTGATCAGAGAAATGCAAATTAAGACAACTCTGAGGTATCACTACACTCCTGTCAGATTGGCTAAAATGACAGGAAAAGATAACGATGAAATGTTAATCAACTCTGTGATTCTATGACTTTATGATTATCTAGAATGGAGAGGCTTCTAAGAAGAGGGGGATCCTAAGCTTAAATATGAGATTAATATGATTAATAATGATGTAGCTGGTCATTATTAATCATATTAATCTGACATTTTCTCAATAGAAATGGGGGGAACAACACCAACAATTTACATTCAATTAATACTTTAAGGTTTAGAAAATGTTTTCCTTGCTAATGTCAAAAGTGGGATTCCAAGTCAAGACATTGGATTCCAAGATTGGTCCTTTTTCTATTACCTCATGCTGCCTTCCATATTCAACCCTCATGACTGATATTTTAATGACTTCTACTCAAAGACTGGCTTAATCGTTCCAGAGGCTTACAAAGAGAAAGTCCTTGTGTTTTGGTTCTTTTGGCTGTGCAGCCATGGTATACAAATATGTTCTGACCTTTTTTCTTTCCCAGACTGACCCTAATTTCTTTAGTGCCTTCTAAGGGTCCCTAACTCACTGCCCTTTCACTATTCTTTTTGATGTCTGAATAATTTCCATTTCTTTGTATTTTCTATTTACAAATTTGGAAGAGGGTTGTTGGATAATGGATGTAAATCTGAGGGGGCACTCCTGAGGTCAATGAACCAAACTCTTCCATTTTACAAATGGGGAAATAAAAGAAGAAAAATGGTTTGTCCAACATCATGTATAGACAGAGATAAAGATGGGATTTGATTTTAGATTCTCTGCTTCCAAATGCAGTGATCTTTTCTGAAACAGTAGTTTTATGGGGATTGTTTTATGTATACATATGCTATACATATATATATATGTTATATATATATATATATACTATAAATATATCTACACATATAAATATATATACATATACATATATAAATATACACACATATAGTCCTATACTCTGTAATTTCTGGTATTATAGTTGTTTAATGTTGAGTGGACAGAAATTAATAGTAGAAGAGAATGATTCTTATTGGTAAGATGCATATAACACTTTCAACTACCCCAAGCTTCTCTTTGTCATTTAAGCTCAGTGTTTGAAAAAGCAGTACTCTTTTGGTGTTGTTTAATGTGGGGAATCACAAAACCCCATAGTGGGAACATCTAAGTTACAGTGGACTCAAAGCATAATTGAAATATTTATGTAAATTTTATGATTGAAACTGAAGAAAATGTATTACCATCAATGATGTCTGTAAGAAGTACCATCCATAAAAGACACTGTTAAGGCTATATATGATTAAAAATCATAGAATTTAAGAACTAGAAGTTCATTATTTCAATAGCCATATAGTTCAACCTATACACAGAAGAAAAACCCACTGTGATATTCATCAAGTGGATATCCATCTTCTGCTTGAAGATCTCCAAAGAGTCCATTACCACACCAGATAATCTACTCTACTTTGGGCAACTCTAATTACTGGAAGTTTTTCTCGTCATTAAACCTAAATTTCTTTGCAACTTCTACCTATTGCTCCCATTTTTATCCTCTGGAGCCAAAAAAGAAGTCAAATCCTCACTCCCCAAATCTGCATGTATTTGATGACAGTTATCATATCTCCTCACTTTCTTAGTTTTCATTAAGAGGGGCATAGTTCCAGGAACCTCTTTTGACTGCCTTCATCAGATTTTATCAGGACCTCATTGTTTTCAGTTCTGATCAGCCCCATGTTGACATTTATAAACTTCACAGTTGTCAGAGGAGCAAAACTGAGATGGTGAAAGGATTTGAGTTTATGACACATGGGGGCCAATTGAATTCAGGAAGGAATTCACAAAACCTGAGGAAGAGAAGTTTAAGAGAAGACATGATTGTTTGTGGCTCCCAAGGATAGAAATGGGAGCAATAAGAAATTGTGAAATGGCGAATTTAGGCTTAATGCCAAGTAAAACTCCTCACCATGAACTGCTTTGACTAACACATCACAATACCGGCTTATATTGAGATTGGAGTCCACTAAAACCCCCAAGATATATATATATATATATAATATATATATATATATATATAAATATATAAACAAAAAAAATATATATATATATATATATATATATATATATATATATATTTTTTTTTTTAAACAGTTGTTGTCTCTCCAAGCTTCTCTCATTTTATCCTTTCAGTTTTGGTCATTTCCTATTCCTTCTGAGTTGACTTTCATGGAAACAGTTTACCCTATGGTATCCTTTCTATGCTTTCTCTCAGTCCTTTGAAACATATTTTCCCCAAAATTGAAGGTGCACATGGGACCAGAACCTAATTTCCTTTTCCTTCTATATCATGAACTCTAGGATGGAGTCATTGCTTCCCCACCCTGCCTGTCTTGGTTCTACACCAGCATCAATTTCATTCCTGTTAGTGAGAATAAGATCCAGATGGAATTGGGCTGGTCAGATAATGAGAGCAAAGAATAACAGACAGCTCAAGTGTTATACTGGTTTTCATGAAATGGGGGGGGGGGGAGATCTCCTATGTTGGATAGATTCTTTGTGGAAATTTTACAAAAAGACACAAAGAAGAATCACATAAGATATGAAAGTATTTAGAAAAGGCAACCAGAATTGGGAAGGGTCTTACATCCATATGATATGGAGATTAGCAGAAGGAACTAAGGATGGTTAACTTTGAGAGAATTCTGGGGGTGGGAATAGGGTATGAGATGAGACATAACTATTTACAAAGACTTAAAAGTCTTCCATCTAGAAGACTGAGCAGATTTACTTGGTTTGACCCTAGAGGACAGGTAGGAACAATGAGTAGAAGTTGCAAAGACAAATTTGGCTTGATATAAGGAAAAACTCCCTAATGCTCAAGCTATTTACCAGAGGAAGGAATGAGCAACCTCCTGAAGTGGCCTCTCTCCCCTTACAGGAAGTTTTCAAGCAAAGGCTGGATGACAACTTTCTGGAAAATTGTAGGGAGAATTTTTTCAAGGCATGAATTGGATTAGAAGGCTGCTGTTATCTGTTCTGATTCTGTGATTTTATAAAAGGACATGGATGGATTGCAAATCTGCTCTGGTGAATGAAACATCCATACCTTTAGGTTCACACACAGGCCTACTGAAACAGTGAAGAATTAGGGCTTGCCTACCAAAAAAAAAAAAAAAAAAAAGATCAAGTCTATCTGTGACATCAAGCCATGACCTTATTTAATACATGCTTCATTATGATCTTGAATTTCTTCCTGCCCTATGAAGCTATGCTGAACTTGTATCTCCTGAAATTCAGTCCTTCTATTGCTGCTCTCTTTTTTAATCTGTCATTCATTCATTCTCACTTTTAATAACACTCTCAGATGTGTCAAACACTTTACCTAGGATCCTGTTGCTGCAAAAGAGGATGAATATAAAGTCAATTTTATCCACAACCATCACCAATATCTCTCTATCCCCTATGGAATAACATTCATATTACTTGTTGCATATTTTGCTTGCAGATTTTTTGGTATCAATTATCATACTACTGAAAAAATATTCTCAGTGCACAGATTAATAGCTTTGTGAAAAGTGTTCATTTTCAGAATAGTCATTTTCCCCTCTCAAATAGAATTGGTTTCTTTCATTCCTCTTTTTTATATGCAGATCTAATTCAGTTAGGTTAATCTAGATGGAGAAGCAAAGGAGTAGTAGAAATCACTAGACTTGGAACTCAAAGAATGGAAATCATTTTAAATAGTCAAGTGACCATCAACAAGCCATTCCATCCCCCACCCCCAGCCCCCACCATGGGACAGGAAGCATTGAAGGCAGAAAAGAAGAAGGTGGGGGAAGAACAAATTGATGATTTGGATTCAAATGCCAGCTGTGCTTGGGCAGCTAGGTGGTGCAGTGAATAGAACACTGGGCCTAGAATCAGAAGGATTTTAGTTCAAATGCAACTTCAAATATAAGCCGTGTGACCCTGGGCAAGTCACTTAACCCTTTTTGTATCAGTTTCCACCTTTGTAAAATGAGCTAAGGAAGGAAATAACAAATCACTCTAACATCTTGGCCAAGGAAATCACAAATGGAATCAGGAAGAGTCAGGCATAACTGAAATGACTGAACAAAAGCAAAGTTAGCAGTGTTATTTCCTGCCTATGTGATTCTTTTAAGTCACTGTCTTCTGGCCATATCTCTCTCACCTTTAAAACAAAGACAATGGATTAAGAGATCACTAAGGTTTCTTCCAGCTTTAAATCCTGTGATACCTGGAAGGGTTCTCTTGAGAGAAGCATTTTGTAAAGTGCTGTGATTATTATGTCATTAATCCTGCTGCTGTCTAGATTCAGGGACAGTCCTTCAATGGATTTTTTTTTAGTAGCCTGTGATGTTTAGGGACATTCTTGGGGGCTCAGCAAGATTGAGTTACCTGTTTTTAATTTCATTAGCTTTCCTAGCTGCATCCTATAACTATCCATCATGGGGTGTTTGTTTCAGTTAGTCTGCAAAAAAACTTTGCCCATCTATTTCGGGCAAAAATCAACACCTGCATGATCTTGGTGGCCTGAGTCTCCTGGCTTTGTTCTGAAAGCTAGGACAGACCTGAGTCTGACATGCCTTGGAACAATACTCTTTGAAGGATGATACCTGGGGATGAGGTTTGATAGGGAAGGAGCAAACATTTCATGATGCTCTATATTGTACTCTTTAAAGAATCCTAGGAAATTGACCCAGAGAGGGTCTCAGTATAATTGGAAAAATACTGAATTTAGAGACAGTAAATAGTGTTCATATATATTTCTGTGATCTCAGAAAAACCTGTATTCAAATCCTGAAGCAGATACTTGCTAGCCAAGTGACACTGAGCAAGTCAGTTAACTTTTGTCTGCCTCGGTTTCCTCCAATATAAAAGGGAATTAATAATAATAAAATCTACTTTATTGGGCTGCTGTGAGGATCAAATTAGATATTCTATGTAAAGGCTTTTGCAAACCTTAAAATACTATGTGACCTATTATAATCCTTATAAAGATACTTCCTAAACTCTAAACCTATGCTAGAAAATAATAAGGAGGCTTTAAAGTGTGGAGAGTGGTTTCTACACCAAAAGTTAACTGACTTGCTCAGTGTCTGATTCTGGATTTGAATAAAAGTAAAGGGATTAATGACCTCACCCAAGATAATGCTGCTAGTGATTGAGGGAGGATTTGAACTCAGGTCTTCTTGATTCCAAGTTCAGTGCAATATCCATTATACTACCTAGCTTTCTTGACACAGAATTAGAGGCATTGGCTTAGCCAGCATCCTCTCAGGTAGAAGAGGAAAGGAAATTTTTCTTCAGTGTTGGAAAAAATACTGAAGTGTTTCAGTGTGTGAGGAGGGAGAAGAGAGAAAAACAGAGCTGGAATGGACACAAGTGATTATTGAAACCAGTTTTTTCATCTGACAGATGAAGAAACTGAGGCACAGAGAATGACTTCTGAAGTTTCACACTGAGAATTAAAGACAGAACTAGGAGTGTAAGGTCACAGAACTCAAGCTAGAAGGGGCCAAAGGAACCATTCAATCCAAATTCCTCATTTACAGATGAAGAAATTGAGACCCAGGTAAGGGTCCACAGTCACTCATAAAATAAGAAGCAGAACTGAGATCTGAACTTGGGCCTCCTAACTAGGAATAAAGTCTCCTGACTCATTTATTCATTAAATGAAGCAAGTAAGCACCTTCTGGGCTCTGAGGGAAGGACAAAAATAATCCAGAAATTGTATCTTCAAAGAGCTACAGTTTAGAAAGGAAGAAAAGACACATTGTATAACAATGATAAATAGAATTCAACAATAACTAATGTTTATATTTTGCTTTAAGGTTTGTAAAATTTTGCACCACAGCTATCTCATTGGATCATCATTTGTTTTTACAAAAATAATGCATGAGGTAAGTGCTGCAACTATCTGATTCTACAGATGAGGAAACTGAGGCTGAGAAAGATTATGAGTGACTTGTCCAGAACTATATAGGTATTTCAAGGAGGATTTTGACTTTCCTATCTTCCTGACACCAAGCTAGATACTCTTTATATTAAACCATGTCTCATCATGATGAATGTATAAGGTGGGGAAAATGCCCTAAGATCAGATAAGAGAAGTATTGCTTTGAGCTGGAGGTATTACTGAAGGCTTCATGGAGGAGGCTGAGTCCTGAAAGATGGACCACATGAAGATTACTCGTGAAATCTTCCCTGTGTGTATACACACAAATGTATTAAACATATACATAATATACAAACATATACACACAAATATGTACCCACATATATTCACACATACATTATCTAAGTGTGTGTGGATGTGTTATGCACACACATATAATGGCACCCAAGCCATCATGGGATGGATTTGGAGAGAGTCTATTGAGGGAAGCCCAGTCAAATCAACTGATAAGAAAATAACATGAATGATGCCCCAGTCATAGGTCTGAGCTGCTGAGAATTCTAGAGCCAGTTCTCTTTTCTCTATACCAAGTTTTCATTTTATGCACACAAATGCAAACACACACACCATTCACATCTATGTCCTGATTTTCCTAATGCAACTCTAACTCTGAGCAATCAACTACCCTGAGCTAATCTCCACATATTAGGGAGTCCACCTATTGTTGAAAAGAAAAATAGGTGGGTGTACCTACTCCATTATACCCCTAAAGTCCTACCAAGCAGACCCATGCTCATTATCATCCAGGTTCCTCTTACAAATGAAGAAACTGAGACAGGAATATGAGAAATCATGTCCTTGAGCTTCCTCGGCTCCTGGTAAAGTTGGGTCCAGCAGCTGCTTCTCCTTCTCTGATGCTACATACAGCCTCTTAACCAAAGTGATCTCTTCACACACCTGGTTTGAGTCCTGCCCTTACCAGTAATCTACCAGCTGTAGGGGCAAATCCCTCCACCTCTCTCTCTTTCTCTCAGCCTCCATTGCCTCCTATTTAGTGAGCTGAATTGGATGAACCTTAAATTTCCTTCCAGCTCTGACATTCAGTGGCCATGAGGAGGATCAGGTAAATAATATCCCATCTCTTACCTCAAACCAGAGGAGTGATCATTTGTTCAACAAGCCTCCACAGGAAAATACCACAGTAATCTGATTTAACAGGCACTCCGATAAATACTCATTGGAATTTTGCAATCTCTTAATTAATTAATCATTTTCAATAGAGCAGGTTGCAAGACCTTGCGATCTCCAACACACGGTCTGCGAGCCTTCCTGCTTTCACTTTACGACACCAGGTTCGGCAGATGCCCTCTCGGTTTCATGTTACCTCTTTAATTAGGAGGCTGCCACGGCTGTTTTCGAGAAGCTGGGCTGAGGGCTGAACCATTTTTACATACTGCTCTGCCGGTCTTTAATTCCTGAGGCAAGTCTGTACGCCTCTCCCCTGTGTATGCATTCTCCCTGCTGTTGACATCACTAGACATGACCTCCAAGCAAAGAGACAGATATCAATAGTTCCCTGCCAGGCAGACTATGGTCTTGCTAAGTTTTCTACCACCTTTTCATCTTCTCCACCTGACTTAGCACATTTCTCAGGTTGCCAACCTGCTTTGACATACTGAGAACCGGTGGAATTTTCCACCGTAGGAGACCTATTGATCTTTCACGCTTAACTCTAGTCTCCTAATGTTTACTTACAGTAGAACTTCTATTAACCAAAAGCCAATTAACCAGAATTGGCATTAGCAAGGCCTTTGCTGTTATTTTTAATTCCATGTTTCACTTGTATTAAAAAGAGGTAAATGCCAAGGAATAACTTGTGCCATGCTACAGTAAGTCCTATTTCCTATGTCATCTACATATATGTATATGAATGTAGATACACATTTATGCATTGTATATGTATATATTATGTAAGTATGCATGTATACAATATTTATACCATACAACATATAAATATTGTATATAATATATAAATGTATATATTTGTATACATAATATATAAATATGTATTTATATATCACATGTGTAAATATATATTATATAATGTACATTATATATTTATGTGTATATGCATGCAATACATATACATATATACTCATGCACAATATCTCGATACAGACATATATTGATGTACACATGTAGATACATACACATATAGAACACTAAATAATATTATTACTGACAATAATAATTCACATGTCCACAGCATATTAAGGCTTTCAAAGTTATTTCCTCAACAATACCAGTGTAAATCAGAATACAAGTGTTATGATACCCATTTTACAGAGAAGGAAACTGAGGCTTAGCAAAGTTAAGTGACTTAGATCTTGTCTTCAAATCCCCAGTGTTTACATTAGGCCATACAGTCTCCATTCTCTGAGCATCCAAGTGAAACTTAGACTTAGAATATCTGAGATGAAATGGACTTTAGGAATCATCAAGTTTAAGTTATTATTTATAGAAATGAGGCAATTGGGACTCAAGAAAGGTGTAAAGATTGCACGGTTTTATGAAAGGAATATTGCACAGTATTGAATTTGGCAGAGTTGTTTTGAGCAAATCATATTTCTTTGAACCTCAGTTTCCTCATCTGTAAATAAGACACTGGCTTAGGGATGCCCTAAAGTCCTTATTGTTTCTAACATTGTGATCCTGGCTTATCCAAAGTTGGATAGCTTGTAAGAGAGAGGTGAGACTAGCACCAAGGTTTCCCCAACTATTCCCATAATCTGTCTGTTACTTCACAACCCTACCGCTTCCTGTTATAAGTTTGTTTTGAAACCCAAATGAAATCCATGATTGTGACTAGAGCAATTTTCTGCGTGACTTGGCTGAAAAAGAAAATTCTCAAATAGGTCTCGGCCTAATGCCTAGAAAACAATCCTCATACATGTGAAACAAGGAAGGAATATAGATGAAGGCAGGCATTGGCATGAATCCCCAAATTAGCATTTGCCCAACAGACTGAAACACTCTGAAAATGAGACACCTCATCTCAATTTGACTTCACATAACCCTTTTCTCACTGGTCCATAAGAGGGCATAGCAAACTTTCTGAGCTCACTTTTGGCCACTTCAATGACATGACAAAGAAAGACCAGACTTTGATTATATGTTTTTATTATTTTGAAATTCACCAACTACAGAAGAATGTTATCTTCAGATTCTTAATAGAATCACAGGATTTGAGTTGTCAGAAGAGATCTTTGAGGCTATCTACCCCAATCCAAGGGTGGTGGGGTGGTACAGTGGGCTTGGAGTCAAGAATATTGATCTCCCTGAGTTCAAATCTGGCCTTGGGCACTTCGTACCTGTGTGACCCTGGACAAGTCACTTAAACCTATTTGCCTCAGTTTCCTCCTTTGTAAAATGAGCTGGAGAAAGAAATGGCAAACTACTCTAGTATCTTTGCAAGAAAACCTCAAATGGAGTTACAAAGATTTGGACATGACTGAAAAATGATTTAACAACAATCCAACTCATACCTTAACACCAATCATTTTTATAGCATACTTAATAAAAAAAATTCAATCTTTACTTGAAGACCCCCACTGAGAGGAAGATCACACTACTTAGTGAAGCAGTTCATTTTACTTTTATAGAGTTCTGTTAGGAAGTTTTTTCTTTCTCTTATCTTTCTCCATCTTTTACTCATTGTTTCAAGGACCAAGTTGACTAAGGCTACTAATTCTTCTAGGTGACAGCTCTTCAAATAATGAAAGATAAGTGTTGTACTCTTTCTATCCTCAATCTCAATACTTTTTAATTGTAATGCCTTTCCTCTCAATTATTTCCTATTTATCTTGTACAAAGCTTGTTTATATATATATATATATATATATACATATATATATATATATATATATATTGCTTGTTTCTCCTGTTAGATTGCAAACTCTTTGAGGATAGGAATTAATTTTTTTGTTTGTCTCTCACCCTTAGCACAATGGCTGGCATACAGTAGGCACTTAATAAATGTTGATTGAGTCTTCCTTTTCCCAGTTCCATCAATGAATGTCACATGGCATGGTACTGAAATCCTTCAACCGTATGGTCATCCTTCTCAGATACTGATTACCTTTAGGACCTTGGGCAAGTGCTTTAATTTCTGTGGGTCTCAGTTTCCTTTTCTATTAAAAAAAAATGGACTTATTGGCTCCGAAGGTCCCTTATAGTTCTAAATCTATGGTAATATGCATGCTTTTCAGATGGAACATTTTTAAAATGAGGTATGTAGAACTGAACCTAGTATTTCACCTGTGGTCCCTACCAGGGAATATTAACTTTTGTCCATTTCAGTGACACTGACAAGAAAGAGCAGATCCTGCTTATAACTTTTTGTTATTTGGACCCTGGGATCCCTTCCTAGACCTGAACATCAGGGGATTCTCTTATTGCAACCTAATATTGAACTGCATTAATTTTGGGGGTCTCTCAATCCTTATATCCCTTACTGAACTACAAAATTAAACTCCTTTTTCATGTGGTTGGCATACTAGCTAAGCATCTCCCATTTTTTATTTGTGATAGTGATTTTTTTAAGCCAAGTGTAAGACTTGACATATTTCTCTTTTACATTCTATTTAATTATGTTCAGCCCAACGTTCTAGCCTCAGTCTTTCTCTCAGTATGCTTTCTGCTTAGCATTGATACTCTTATCCAAGTCGTTGATAAAAATGTCAAGTAGCACAGGATGAATAATAAATCCCAGATTATTCCTCTGGAGACCTCAGGCCAAAATAGCATCAAACCATTAATGGCCACTCTTTAGATCCAACATCAAGCAGGTTCAGAATCCAACCAAAATGTTCCACCAGCTATCTTATATCTCTTTATCTTATACAAGTAAATAGCCTGATTAAATATAGACAAGCTATGTAGAGCATTCCTTTACTAGACTAATATAGTAAACCTAATTAAAAAGAGAAATCAGGATGGTTTAACATGCCCTCTTTTATGAGGCAGCTAGAG
Organism: Myrmecobius fasciatus; assembly: GCA_023553655.1. Lineage (NCBI taxonomy): Eukaryota > Metazoa > Chordata > Mammalia > Dasyuromorphia > Myrmecobiidae > Myrmecobius > Myrmecobius fasciatus. Next base: position 113,708 of record JAJPUD010006158.1, read on the forward strand.
GATAGAGTGCTTGGCCTGAAGTCAGGAAGTCCTGAGTTCAAAACTTGCTTCAGACACTTACAAGTTGTGTGACCCTGGAAAATCAATAAACTGTTGTTTGCCTCAGTTTTTTTTTTTTTCTTTTCTTTAAATGGAGATCTTTAATCAAGGCAAGTAAATTGCGACACACATAGCAAATCCTGAAGCACCCATGCCTCAGTTTTTTTCAATTGTAAAATGGGGATGGCATCTATATTATAGAGTCATTGTAAAGATAAAATGAAATAATATTTGTAAAGCATTCTGCAAAGCTTAAAAGGCTATAAAACTAGTAGCTACCATCCCCAATGAAGCAGTATGGAGGGAATTTTAGAGTGAAAGGTGAATAATGAACTCATGAGTAGGAGGCATCTCTAGAATATGATTGGGTGGGTGCTAGAACTAGATTCTGTTTTTGTTCAGTCATTTTCAGTCATATCTGGCTCTCTATGACCTCATTTGGGGTTTTCCAGATAAAGATACTAAAATAATCTTCCCATTTTCTTGTCCAACTCCTTTTAAAGATGAGGAAACTGAGATAAACAGGATTAAAGAACTTGCCCAGGATCAAGGGTGCTTTAGAGAAAGAGAGAGAAAATGGAACTTAAAATCTTACAAAAATGAATGTTGAAAACTATCTTTACATGTAATTGGAAAAATAAAATATTATTGAATTGAAAAAAAAATCTACATCTAGTAAGGGTCTAAGACCAGATTTAAACTCAGGGATTTGAACTCTAGGCCTGGAATTCTGTGCCACCTATCTGAGAATTAGATTTACCAAGTAGAATTTTACTGTTTTGGATAGTTGTGTAAAAGGCAACACTTTAGTTCAGTCCCTTATCTCTTGTCATTTGAAACACTGTTTATAGCCTTCTATTTGATCTTGGTTCCTCCCTCTTCTCTCTGCATATCTGCCCAAAATACTCATCTGAAGATACAGATATAATCTGATATTCTGCCCCTGCTCAAAAACTTATAGGGCCTCCACATTGCCTTGAGGATAAAAAAAACAAACTCCTTTCCCAGGCCACCATTAAATACCCTCCATTATCCAATTATGGCCTCTCTTTCAAGCCTCATATCATAATTTTCTCTTTCATGAGCTCAACATTGCAGCCAAACTGTTCTATTAGACATTTCCCAAAGGCAGTCCCCTATTCTGGGCCTCCGCACATTCCCCAAAGCCCTTCTCCAGGGCTGACATGTATTCCCTCCTCATCTACTTCTTAAAATCTTTGTTTTTCTTTTGTGACTCAGTTTAGGAACCTCTTCTTCCTTAATGTTTTCCCAGATTTCCCCCATCAATTTTCTTTGTACAATGTTTTTAATTGTATCACCTCCACCCCTTGACCCAAGTAGAAAATAAGGCAGGAATTTGTTTTTATTTTTGCATGTCCAGGTATAAAATGTGCTTTAAAAAGGGATTTGTACATAGTAGGTAATAAATGTCTGTTGTTGATTCTTTGTTCTCAAAGAGGACTATGACATTAAGGTGATGCTATGACTTGTAAATGAATTGTATTTAAGTGAAAGAGGGCTGTGCAAAATCACCAGCCTCATTCTCTTGTCCTGGATTTAGTGGCAAGATATAAATCAGAAAGGCTGGAGATGACCCTGAATGTAGGGTGAGATCTTGGCCTTTTTAAGCTGAGGTCTTTAAGAAGTCTCAATTTGACTGAGGCAATGCCCTTTTAGTGATTATGGGTAGGTCACATTTAAGACAAAGAATGGCATATTTTACCTAGTCAAAAAAAATCAATCTGGGAGGGGAAAACTCTTAGGGTTTCTGGCCAAAGCAGAAACAATTTCTACTTACAATAATAATTTACAATTACAATAATTATTAATTACAATAATCTGCACAGGAAGATAACAATTTTCTTAGAAATTGTATATATCGGTAGTTTGGCATATTTTAGCTAAAGAATTTCCTCAGAGCAGTAATTCAGGTGCATATTATCTAAGGAATAAATAATTGCTGTTGTCCTTGTACTTGGAATTATGGTAAGCTGATGCACAAAGTTCCAAAGACCTTTTTGTTAGCAAAGTGGGAGCTAGACACAATTCATCCAGGAAGAGGATATTTAATCTTTCAGTCCAACCCTTTCATCACATAGATGAAGGAAGTAAGACCCAGAGAGGTGAAGTTACCTTGTCTAAAGTCATAGAGCTTGGAAATAGGTGAGTTGGGATTTGAACTCAAGTCTTTAACTCCAAATCTAGTGCTCTTTCCACTATACCAGATATTATATAATAAGAAATGTTTAATTTTTCCTAATTTAGTTGATATTTTTCCAAACCCTATTTTTACTAGGGTTATTGTCTGCTTTTATTGCCCCTCTTGTAATTTGGGTTGTGTTTGGTATGTCACAAAGTGTTTTATGACCAATTAAACTTAGGAAATGATATTATCAAATATCATTTTGAGTCTGAAGTTTAGAAATCCTCATCCAAAAAGTACAATATGAATTCAAGATACTATCCCGCATGGCATGCCCAGAAAAATGGATTCCCTTAGAAGTCTGTGCCCTTCAATTAAGCAGAGGGCTCTGGACTGAGCTGCCCTGACTGTGATTTAATTGCTATAATTTCTAACCAATGATGCATGTGAAGAATGGTCAGGGAACTGTTCATTCTAATTTAGTTCTTATTTGTAATTCTTGTCTTTAGACTATGTCCATCCCCCTCAACTCTACCCTGACAGGAGACTTCATTTGGCAAGCTCTAGTATTTACTCATTGTCATTCAATGACAACAATAGTATCATAGACCTTTAGAGATGGACCCAGTCAAGCCTTCTAAAATTAATGTCTTTCCATACTCCCAAGCTATCTTATGCCCTGAATATTCCAGACACTTATTTTAGAGCCCTACACATATAGAACATTAGAACTGAAAAGGATCTCAAAGATAAGCTAGTCCAACTCCATATGATAACACTGAGATCCAGCAAAGGAAGATGATGTTCCCAAAGACACACAATCAATAAATGGCCATGCTAGGATTTGCACACAGGTTCTTTAATTCACATGTTTTTTTTTTTTTTTCTTTCCCAGTACAACACACACCAATTAGACTGGCTTCTTATCAATCTGGTATTCAACAAGATTTACTGAATGCCTATTATGTGCCCAGAAGAACCTGGCTCTGGCAAATACTAGCTGTGAATCTGTAGGCAAATCATTTCACCTAAGTTTCAATTTAAAAGAAAAATCTGTGAAATGGGGGCAATTATGCTTACAATGCCTATTTCACAAAACAGCAGTGAAGAAAGCATATTGTAAGCCTCAAAAAGCTTTAAAAAGGTAGTCTTATTATCTGGTCTAAAGCTGTGGGTACATACATGGCCAATCCCTGATTTCTTGTTAATGTTGCTGTTTCCCCCCTTTCATCTTTTCTTCCTACCTTAATGAAAGCAGACAAGAAACTGAAGAAAGAAAGATTGGAAAATAGATTTGGCTGGGATCTAGGAAAAGAAGTAGGACTGAAAATGAAGAGACCTTGGTGGATCAAAAATAAGGCAGTCATGGGGGACAGACCTGTGACTTCATTGGTATAGGAAACCACCAGATGAAGAAATTTCCTTTACCAATGCAGGTAAGCATCTTCCCTGAAACTCAGAATCCTGGTAACCTGAGCATTTAGAGATCCAATGACTTTAGCCAAGATTACAGAGTTAATATGGACTGAGCCAAGTTCTCGTGAATACATAGTATCCATAGATGGTTGTGGAATGGTGAATTGATCTGACACCAGGTCAGCTGGCATTTGGCATTCTGGAACTAGAGGTAGTCAGGCAGGATATACCTGGATTTGGAATAAGAAGCTCTAGGTTCAAATCCCAGCTCAGACATAGCCTGCCTTACCTAGCTGTTTTTGTTGTTGTTGTTGTTGTTGTTGTTGTTTTGTTTTGTTTTTTTAAGCTTTTCATTTTCAAAATACATGTATGGATAATTTTCAACATAACCCCTACAAAACATTGTACTTCAATTTTCTACCCCTTCCTCCCCCAACATATGTTAAACATGGTAAAAATTTATGTTAAACCCAATATATGCATACATATTTATACAATTATCTTGCTGCACAAGAAAAATCAAATCAAAAAAGAAAAAAATGAGAAAGAAAATAAAATGCAAGCAAAGAAGAGCAAAAAGAGTGAAAATGCTATATGGTGATCCACACTCAGTTCTCTCTCTGAGTGTAAATAGCTCTCTTCATCATAAGATCATTGGAACTGGCCTCAATCATCTCATTATTGAAAAGAGCCACATCCATCAGAATTCACATCATAATTTTGTTGCCATATATAATGATATCCTGGTTCTGCTCATTTCACTGAGCATCAGTTCATGTAAGTCTCTCTGAAATCATCCTACTGATCGTTTCTTATAGAACAATAATATTCCATAACATTCATATACCAAACTTATATTCAGCCATTCTACAACTAATAGAGATCCACTAAGTTTCCAATATCTTGCCAGTGCAGATTTTTGTACATGTGAGATCTTATCCTTCCTTTAAAATCTCTTTGGGATATAAGCCCAGTAGAAACACTGCTGGATCAAGGGTATGCACATTTTGATAGCCCTTTGGGCATAGTTCCAAATTGCTCTCTAGAATGATTGTATCAGTTCACAATTCCACCAAAAATGTATTAGTGTCTCAGTTTTCCCACATCTCCTCTACCATTTGCCATTATCTTTTCCTGTCATCTTAGCCAATCTGAGAAATATGTAGTGTTACTTTAGAGTTTTTTATCTGGAAATTGTCTGTTCATATCCTTTGACCATTTATCAATTGGAGCATGGCATGAATTCTTATAAATTTGAATCAATTCTCTCTATATTTTATAAATGAGGCCTTTCTCAGAACTTTTGAATGTAAAAATGTTTTTCTAGTTTTTTTGCTTCCTTTTTAATCTTGTCTGCATTAGTTTTGTTTGTATAAAAATTTTTAACTTAATATAATCAAAGTTATCTATTTTGTGTTCAGTTCTTTGGCGACAAATTCCTTTCTTCTTCATAGATCTGAGATGTAAACTATGCTTTGTTCTTCTAATTTGCTTATAATATCACTCTTTATGTCCAAACTATGAACCCATTTTGACCTTATCTTGGTATACAGTGTTAGGTATGGATCATTGCCTAGTTTCTGCCATACTAGTTTCCAATTTCCCAGCACTTATTGTCAAATAGTGAGTTCTTATCCCAAAAGTTGGAGTCTTTGGGTTTGTCAAATATGTATTACTGTAGTCATTGACTATTTTGTCCTGTGAACCTAACCTATTACACTGATCCACTACTCTATTTCTTAGCCAGTACGCACTTAGCTGTTTTAAGGCTCAAGTGAGAAAATGAATGGAGATTATATTACAGTTACAAAACTGTTATTTGAGATTTTATTCTTTCCAGTTGAGATGTTGAGTCATAAGATATTGGGAATTAGAAGGCAGGATGAGATGTCATAGGAAATCTAGAAATAGACCACTTCATTTTCCTCTTCAAACTGCTGCCATGTTTGCAAACCTAAGATCACCTGACTTGGCTAATGTATATAATGTCCCCTCCCCCAGAATTCTGCAAACATTAATGTTTATCATCTTAATGTTGGAAATATTTTACTTCAGGGAAACCTAGAAAATCATGATAAGGACAAAAAAGCAATAATAAATAAACAATGAACTGAAGAGAACAACTTTAGGACAATTTATGATAACAATTTCCAGCTGGAATTAGCAAATTCTATGGTTTAGAAGAATTTTTTTGGAGTGGCAATTATTTTGCTCCCTTTTGTGGAATCAAATAGGCACTATACTCTCTGGACCTGATGCATCAGAAATGGGGTCTCTATGTGCATGTTAAACCAGGCTTGGAATGTCAACAAGGGAAAAAAATGGAGGGAACATACATGAGGGAATAAGGTAGTCTTCTAGAGTTAGAGCTAAAAGAGACCTGAGAAGCTATCAAATGCAAAATCTTCTTTTTACAGATGAATAAACTGCAGCTCAGGGAGGCTAAGAGACTTTTTGACAATCATACTGCAAGTAAGTAAGCATCATAGATGAGATTTGCATCCATAACCTCTGACTGAAGCAACCATTTTTTGTTTGGTTAAAAGACACCATTTCTGTATTCAATGGACAATCAGGATTCTTTGACAGCTCTCGGTCCTGGTTCTGGGTTCCCCAAAAAAAACAATCTTCCCTCTTCTTTTTCTACCTGATAATTTTTTCTATCAGTTATACAAGTCCTTTTATTCACCTTCTTACATTCTAGGATTGAGTATCATTAAAACCAATACATGTTTCAGTACTTGGTCCCTTAATCCTATCATTTCCTCCAAATGCTAGATGAATTAATGGAAAAAAAATGGGCTCTTCAATGAGGCCTTCCTTGGAAGGAACAATAACAGCTGATGTTTATATGGCACTTTGTAAGCACTTTATCCCATTACCTCATTTGACCTTCATAAACATGGGGGGAGCAGTATAGAAGGAGATGGTCTTATTTACATTTGACAGATGGGGAAACTGAGTCATCAAGTGATTTATAAGACTTACCCAAGAACACCTGAGTTAAGTCAGGTGAAGTCAATACTTCTTTGTTATGTCCCTACTCTCTGCCAGGAAATATGCTAAGGGTTAGGGTTCAAAGAAAGACAAAAGAAGTCTTTGGCCTCAAGGAATCCCCAGTCTAATGGAAGGTTTATATGCAACCAACTATGTTCAAGTAAACTATATGCCATATAAAGTGAAAATAATCAATAGAAGGAAGGCACTAGTATTTGGAAAGGTTTATTCGAGAAGGAGGAAGGTGGGATTTTAAATGAAACTTGAAGGAAACAGAGGTAAAAATGAGGAAAGTCAGGGATGAGGAAAACTAGTGAAAATCTTGGAGTCCAGAGATGGGTTGTCATGTGAAAGGAACAATAAAGAAGCCAGTATCATTGGACTGGACTGTATGTGGAAGGGAGTAAGTTCTAGGAAGGCTGGAACAACATAAAGGGGCCAGGTGATGAGCTTTAAAAGCCAAAGAGAAGATTTAATATTTGATCTCAGAGGTAACAGGAAACTACTGGAGTTCACTGAAAACATGGAGTATTATGGTCACTCCTTCATTTTAGGGAGATCAGTTTAACAGTTAGAAGTGAAAAGATGGAATTTAAATCCATGTATTGTGATGCTAAAGCCAGTACTATTTTTATCCCACCTTTTACCTATCTCCATGGTAAAAAGACATGGTGCAGAATGAGGCATCATGATCCATGAGTGCAGAATGATCTTCCCCTTTTACCAAAATCTTAAGCAAGAACAACAAAAATGTTGTCTTGTTCTCAAGGAAGGGGTAAAGAAAATGTCATTTAAATTGTATAGAACTGTGAGCTGTTGTCATGGTTGTGCTTATATGTAACAACTGTACTTTACATAGTGAAAAGCATTTTTTCCTCATATTTCTATACTGAATCATGGAATCTCTGGAATGGAAGAAATCTTCAAAGCCATCTAGTGCAACCAGCACATGACCAGGAATCATGCTCTGTAACATATTTGGCAAGTAGACATATAGTCTTTACTGAAATTTCTGGAGAGAGGGAAAACCCACTTGGGCTTTCCACAGCAATCAATCCCATTTTTGGACAGCTCTCATTGTTGGGATATTTTCTCTTCTATTAAGAACATATATACATTTACACATATATACACATACATATACACTTATATACACACACCTTTCTAGGGCACCTAGGTGCCTGGCTTGGAGTCAGGAAGACTCATATTCCTGAGTTCAAATTAGTTACTAGCTGTAAGTCACTTACTTAATCCTGTTTGCCTCAGTTTGCTCATCTGTAAAATGGGCTGGAGAAGGAAATGGCAGAGTATTACCGTATTTCTGCCCAAAAAAATCCCAAATTGAGTCACAAAGAGTCAGATATGACTGAAGCAACTGAATAACAAACATTTCTCTGCAATGTTCAGACATCACTCTTCACTGTGTCACCTGAGATCAAACAGAATGAGTCAAATCTTTCTTTCTTGTGTTTCAGATACCTGAAGGAGGCTTTCATACTACTCCTAAGTCTTCTATGCTTCAAGTTAAACATCCCTTCCCTAGTCCCTTCAACCAACCCTTGTATTATATGACCTAACAACCCTTTCCTAACATTCTGGCTAGCTTCTCTCTTGTGCACCCAAGTTATGTGTCCTCATTGAAATGTTTCACCTTAAAATAAGTACAGTACTTCAGATGTGATCTAACAGAGGCAGAACAGCAGAACAGAGGCACAATTCCTTTCTAGTCCTGTATGATATACTTTTTAAAGGGAGTTGACTATCAACTATTAGATTTCCTGATAACCACATCACACTGTAGACTCATATTGTGCTTGCAATACGCCTAAATCCTCAGTTGTTTTAAATGAGCTGTTTTCCAGCCATCATTCTCCCATAATATATTTGTGAAGTTGAATTTTAGTGCATTGTAAGAATATACACTTATTCCAATCAAGTTGTCTCTCAGTGGAACTGACACAATGTTCTAGTTTATGAAAGGCCTTTTTGGATCCTTTCTATAGCATCCAACTTGTTAGCTAATCCTCCCAGCAATGTGTTTCTGCAAATATTCCATCTTTATCTTTCTCCAATTCCTTGATAAAAATGTTAAGCAGCATAGATCTCTGGGTAACTCCATTAAGGTCTTCCTCCAAACTCTCATTAAATCACTATTAAATATCCTTGATTATAACCATTTGATTAATTCTAAATTAATTTAACACTGCCTTATTATATATCTCACATTCATGTATCTTGTTCATAAGAACAGAATGAGATACTTTATCAAATGTTTTGTTGAAAACAAAGTAAACTATTGATTGTTGCCCTTTTCTATCAGTTTAATAATCCTGTCAATGAAGGAATCAAGGTTAGTCAGGAATGACTTGTTTTTGATGAAACCTTTCTGACTGCTAATAATCATAGCTACCCTCTAAACCTGTTTATTATTATCTCTTTAACATGATCTGGAATGTTGCCAGGAATTTGCCAAGAAGTCAAGCTCACTGGCCTATGAAATGCAAGCTATGGTTATCTTCCCTTTTTTGAAAATTGTGGTAACATTTTCCTTTCTCTGATTCTGTAGCATTTTCCTTTTCTCCAGAGTTTTTCGGGGATCATTCACAGTAGCTCAGTAATCACATCTGCCAGCTTTTTTGTTATTTTGGGATGTTATTTGTCTGGACCTAGGGCCTTGAACTCATTGAGGGGAGCTAGGTACCATCCTATTATCTCCTTACTTATCTTGGCTTTTAGTTCCCTATCAGCCATTTTTGTTCTATCCATTCCTGTCAAATGATCGCTCTCTTTGGCAGAGAAAATAGATACAAAATAAGAGACTGGCTCTTTTACCTTTTCCTTGTCACCTTTTATCACCAACCCATCCACCATAAGCATGGTATTTTCTATTCTTGGATCTTCTCTTTTTCCCAATGAGTCAATCATAAGACACTTATTAAGAACTTGTGCCTCCGTGCTAAGTGCTGAGAACACAAAGAAAGACAAAAATATGGTCCCTGTTCCCAGAGAGCTCACATTCCAACAGGGGAGAGGAACTTACAAGACACATTCTGAATAAATGAGAGGTAATCTCAGAGAGAAGTCCCTAGCCTTGGGAGGATGAGGAGGAGGAATGGGGGGCTAGGAAAGATCTTTTATGGAATGTAGAATTTGAGCTGAGGCTTGATGGAAGCCTGAAAAGTTAGGAGGTGGAGGAGAAGAGGGAGAGCATTATAAGCATAGGATATAGCCAGTAAAATATTGGGATACAGAGGGTCATGGACAAGGGAGAGTAGGCTAGTGGGACTAGATTGTGGATTACATGGAAGAAAAATATGAAAAATGAGATAGCAAGGAGCTTGGGAGTAAAAGGTGTTAACCAAAAGATCTTATATATCAATGCGGTTATGATTTTAAAATAAACTAAAATTCCAAACACCTTTTTTCTGTTCTTAGATTTTCTTGCAAACTCAGCTAATTCTAAATTTTAGCATTATATTCTGAGCATTAGAAGACCTTCCCATGCTTTTAGATCCATCATTCATTACCTGTGTTTGCTTCCTATGTATATAGCTATACATATTTTTTCCCTGTGAATCTAACTGTATGTATCTTTTTTTAAAAATGTTGGCTATTAAGTTTCTAATACATTCTCAATAATCTCTTTAGGTAGCTCCATTGTATTATCCTCAGTGAAGTTATTCTGTTTGTATCTTGAGGATTTCATTCTTGAGAACTTTCTGTTCCTCCTAGCCTAACTTTCCCCATAGAATTTTTGGGCTCCTTCCTCCAATCCATTTTTCTCCAGTGTCTCATCACATCATGGACGTGAACGTGGGTTCCTGAAGGTTCTGCCAATGGAGCCCACATTCTGGCAGGTTTTAGGCAAGCTGGAATGGCTTCACAGATGGGGCCTGCAATGCCCTGTGTGCCTGTCACCTAGGGATGAGCCTGAAGCTTGCTGAGTTCAGGAAAGCTCCTTCCCAAGGAGTCAGGGGGTGGATTCATTAAGCCATTGTCCTTTAATTTCTGAGGCTGTTGCAGTCAGTATGATGGGGGGGGGGGGAGTGCTCACACCACACAAATCTTGTAAATTATTAAAGCACTGAAGTATGGTTATTATTTTGCTGCTGAGACTCAATATTCATGTCTATTGATTTATTACAATTAAACTGACTTCTAGCCCCATTAAATCCCAGAGAAGTATCTGAAGCAAGTATTTTTTAAGAATCTTTGTTAGAATTCATGATTAGTATAAATGTTATTTCACTAAACTTTAAAAAAAATATTTACTGGGTATTTGGGTTTATTATATATTATGTAGTATTTGGGAGCCTAATACAAATGGTTTACTTTCATCTATGGTCTCTCTCCTTATCTTCTTTATGTTTTTTTAACTAGCCTATGATTTCATCAGTGTACAGAGAAGGAATAAGTATTTACATAGAGCCTACTAAATGCCAAGTACTTTATAAATATCCTCTCTATGGATACTCACAGCTACCTTTCCAGATAGGTGATGTTATTATCCTCATTTTATAATTGAGGAAACTGAGGTAATACAAATAGTAAGGATCTAGGTCTAGATTTGAACTCAGATCTTCTTGGCTCTGGTTCTAGCTCTCTATTCCACTGCACCATCTGGCTGTTGAGGAGCTTCCTCTACCAATACATACTGCATCCTTCTCTATAATATATAGTCTCAGAAAGTTGTCTAGGGACATTGAGACAACAAGAAACTTGCTAAGATGTGGCAAGAGTAAGATCTAGGTCTAGATCTTTCTGACTCCTTGTTTGGCTTTCTAGTCCCTACACTACACTGTCTCTCCCTATCCTATCTATTATTCTATTCTTTAAAATTTTTGAAAAATTTATTTTCACCCAATTACATGCAAGAACAATTTTAATGTTCTGTTAAACTCTTAATGAATCATCTCTCCCCCCTTATATTCTTCTTAGTCTCCCAAAACAAAATGAGGACCTATTGGTAGAAAGCAGGAGAACTAATTTAGTTCTATACTTCATAGAAGTTTAAAATTTAGAGTTTGTTCAACTGCTTCATTTTCCAGTTGATGAAATGGGGGCTGAGAGATTGTACAACTTGTCCAGAATCACATAGATATTAAGTAACATGGGAATCCAGATCCTGTGACTTGAGTTCAGGTCTTTGGCCCCCAACCCAAATCCAGAGCATTTCTCACAGTGCCACACTGACCCCTTGAGATTTAAGGAAGAGTGTCACATTGTAATTATTCACAATATGAAAAGAATACAGGGTCTGTTCCTTTTAAATATGAAAAAAGATCCAGAAAAGAAACAATAAAACCTCCTTTCCCTGGGTGCACAATTAAGGACAAATTTATTGAAGAGGAGGGGAAAGGTAGTGTGAGGGGGAGGGAAGCTGCCTTTGCAGAAATAAGCAGCCACTCTATCTTTCCATTTTAATAAGAAGTGCATGAAGAAATCCTATGCATGCTCTGCTCTGGAAATGTAGGAGGCTACCTCTTATATTTAGATTGCAATCTGTACCGTGAGGGAGAGGATGAGAAAGCTGACTCAAATCCCTATGCCAACGATTTGCTGTTTGCACAGCAGAAAGCTAAAAATATGAAGCTCCAGCATGATTTCACCCATCCTGGTGGTCGGCACCCTGTCGCCATGCAACAGGCTTTTTCCATGGCTTTGCTTGAGGGTAAAATTATTCTTCTCCTTGACTCTGAGTCTCTAAGATATTTCTGGGATATGATCTGGGGTAACGTTTGTTGTTTGAGTCCGAGAGCCAGAAATTCCTATAATCAAACTATTATCCTGTTCATTTAAAAATAAACAAAGGTTGACTTCTTGAACTGTAATAGGTTTGTTGGGGGGAAAGACTCTTTTTTTATTCCCACTGGAACTTTGCGTTACATTAGAATTAAGGAAACTCTTGGGGCATTCTGTGGTGCTCAACTGGGAATAGGTGACAAAAGCCATTCTTCTGGCTTAGCAGTGAGGATTTTTAAAAATAGGGATTCATCCAAAAGAAAGAACAATAACATTTGGCAGCAGATAGAACTTTCATCTGTGTCTCATAGCAAGATGGAAACAGGAGGAAGAGTGATCCAGGTGTTAGATTCAAAGAATGTTAGGTCTAGAAAGGACTATAGAATATAGAAAGTAAGAACTAGAAAATGTCTTGGAAAGAGGCTATTAGAATTCAGAGAGCTAGAATGCCAAAGAGAATGTCAGAACTGGAAGGGCTGTTGGGATGTAGAGTGATGAAAAACAGAACATCAGAATTAAAAGGGTCTTTAAACCATATAATGTTCAAGTTGAAAAATTGAAAAATATGGAATGTCAGAACTTGGGAGGGTCTAAAACAGAATATTAGAGCTAAAACAGACATTATAATGAACAATGTAATAACTGAAAGGGACCCTATATATATATATGTAGTGTCAGAACTGAAAGTAACCTTAAGAAGTCATTTGATCAGCTGACCTTATTTTAGAAGAATTTCATTTTATTCTATCAACTGATTTGAAGTTGTCAATACAGAATATGTCAATCTATTGGTAAAAGATTCAAGACCAGAGACAATGAGGAATATTTTCTTTTCTTCTAATTTAGTTTTTTACCTGAAAACTTCCCTCCCTCCAAAGCAAAACAAAACAAAAAACCTACAAATGAGCATTATAGGGAAACCAGCCCTGAAAATCAATCATGAAATTTCCTTCTTTAATCATGAAATCATAGAATTGGATGGGACATGACAGTTCATCTACTCTCACTTCCTACCCTATATAGAAACAGTCCCTGCTTGAATATCTCCAGCAAGCTCATACAAAAGTAGGAGCCTCATTCATACCATTGTAGGATACTTCTAATTATTGGAGAATTCTGTTTATGTTGAGCTTTATCTGCCTCCTACCTTCTACCTGTTAGCTCCAGTTTTGTTTTCTAACACAAGTGAGAACCTGTCTGTTTGCTCTTTTACATGATAGATCTTTAAATCTTTGAAGACGTCTTCATGAGACTTTCCATCTCTAGGACAAAATGTCCCTAGAACTTGCATTCTTGGAGATAGCTGAATGGCATAAAAACATCTAGGAAGAGCAGGGGATAAAGTACTGGGCAAGGAGTTCCAAAGACTTGAACTAAAAACCATCCTCAGTTACTTACTAGATGTGTGACCACTTGCCAGGGTTAGCAATAGCTACCTTCTTCTTGAGGGCAGGATCTGTTTCATGTATCTACAGAAATCATAAGCTCTGGTATGTATGTGTATATATGTGTGTGTGTATGTATTTTTATATATACGCACATACACATACATATACGTTTGCATGTATATAGGTATATTGTGTGTACACACACATACATATATATGAAAGGAAGTTAGAGTTGATCTAAAAGCAGATAAAATGGTACTATATTTATGTTGGTGTGTATGTATATATACATGCATGTTTATATGCATGTTTTTCTACCTCCACATGTCCTAGAGCACAGATCTCAACAAATAATGATTGCTAATTGTTAAAAAGCAGATCAGAAGAGTTACTGGCACTAAAGACAACTTTATCTCATTCACCATTTTGCTAAGTGCATGTTTGCTTCTAATAACAAACAAGAGTTCCCTGCTCATTAATGTTTGTCTTAAAATATAAGCTTCATACTTGGATATTATGTTCTATCTCTGCTGTGGCCAGGGTAAAGGACATTGGGAATGTCCTTTTATCTAATCTGTACAGCAATTCTGTTGACAAAGTCTAAGATCATAAGATCAAACTGCTCACTTGACAGATGAGGAAACTGAGACACAAAAAGATTAAATAATTTTCCTAGTATCCCAAAGCTACTAAGTGTTTGAGGCAGCATCTGACTAAATCCAGTATCCTGGCCAGGCTACCACTAAGTCACTTTTTAAACAGACTTTTTGATAAATATAAAATATAATGCTAATCAAATATGTTGATTAGCAATATCAAATTTTTTAGGGAATAGGTTTTAGATTTTTTGTAAGTTTAAAATAAAAATCTTGCTTTCACAATAAATCTCTTCCTTCTCCCATACACACATATATTTTTGATTTGTGAAATTGATTTTTAAAACTCTATTGAACTTTGTCTAGTTCATTTGGATCCATTATTTCTTCTGGTCTTTTAAAATCTTTCTGGAACTTGATTAGCTCATCCAATGTATCAGCTAATTCTCTTGGCTCTGGGTCATCAGCAGATAACCACCTCTTCTGGATGCTGTTGGCTTTATAGCTCAAGAAATTTAGAGAAGAGTCCAAGTTCCTATTTCCTTTCAATTTATTTGGTTCAACTCCCTGAGGTTTTTGCCAACTTAGACTAGAATACTTCTTTTATTTTTGCAGCAGAGGAGAAGGAAAGGCAGGACAAAGGGAATTGATTCACCTTTACTATCCTAAAATCAATAGCATTCCAATTTAAAATAAGGGGATCTAACAGTCGATGTTTTTTGAAACAATGTAGATTGCTACCCATCGTGCTTGCTCATCTTCTGTGCCCTTCCATAAGTTTGCACCAGGAGTTCTACCAATATGCTGGAGATTTCTCTTGATATAAAAATGATTATTCCCTCCTCAGAATTTCCCTCCCCTCTTCTAAACTCCTTTATTACCATTAATTATCTTTCTAGTGACCAAGGTTTTCTACTTTGGTATCATCTTTGTCTTCTCTCTCTTGATGATCTCACAAACCTAATTCTAGTCAAATCTGATTTCTTTCTCCTTAATTTCTCTTGCATATTCCCATTTCCCTATTAACATAGCCATCATCTTAGTTCAGTCTCTATCACTCACTTGGACTATTGTAACAGACTTCTATTTGGTCTCTCTACCATGTTTCTTCTGACTGCAATCCATCATTAATAAAGATGCCAAATAATTTTTCTAAAGCATGGGTCTATGTCAGTCTTTGTCTCTTACTTTTCCTCCTAATGCTTCCTGAATAGAAAGTCCTTTGTTTGGCATTTAAAGCTTATCACAACTTGAATACCTTTCCCATCTTCTTTACATTTTCTGAGATCTTTCCATATTTATCTACTATCTGTTCTTCATATGAGACAGTCCATTTTCCACTCCTATGAACAGCACTGGCTATTCCTTATTCATGTAGGACTCTCTTTGACAGCCCTCCACTCCTGGGACCCCTTGCTTTGCTGACACAACTAAACTACCAGTTCCTCCAAGGAGGAGATTTTCTGATTCCTCTAGCTGTGAGTGCCATCTCCTGTAAAGTTATCTTCCATCAATTCTGTACTTGTGTCATAGTTTTGGTTTACACATTCTCACTCACACAAGAATAAAAGTTCCTTGAGTGAAAGGATTGTCTTTAATTGTGTCTTTTTTCTGTCCCTCAAGTTTAGCAATGCTTGGCACATAATAAGTATTTTATTAAGTCTCATTGGTTAAGTCATCATTCTTTCCACATGTCTACTCCATTTTCTTTTTTAATCAGACATTTCTTTAATGCCATCTTTTTTTTTATCACTCTTCTTTCATCATTCTTTGATTGTAATGTTTTGCAGCCTACTTATGCCCACCATTCACCTCTCCATTGTGCTCTGACAAATAAATGCCTCTCAAAAAATGAGATAGTGCATTTAAAACTTAGATGTTAGCTTTTCAGTTTTTTTGGTGATAATGGATCTCTTGAACTGCTGCCCAAAGGGAAAAAAATTATTATTAGAGTTACACTGTAAAAAGTGCTTTGAAAATGTATAAAAGCATTAAATAATGTAAGGAGTAATTATTTGGATTCCTAGCCTTTAGATAGGTCCCCAAATGGAATGGGTTATCTTAGGACATAGTAAATTTATTATTACTAGAGTTATTTAGAAAGAAGCTGAATAAGTATTTGTTGAGGATCAAGATTCATGCTTCTAATGGAGATTAACTGGAATCCCTCTAAGATTCCTTCTATCCTGAAGATTTTGTGATTTTGTCATTAGCATCACATGCCAAAAAAACTTCAAAAGGGATCTGTGTATCTTTCAAACATATCTGAGCTTACCCTGGACAAATCAATTAATCTTTCTATGCCTCAGTTTCCTCATCTGTCAAATAAGGGATTTATCAAATGGCCTCTATCCTTCAGTTCATATGAAATCTCTTATTGTAAGGAAACAAGGAGCCTGTTTTTTTTTTTTTAATTCTTTTCCATATTTAGTGTTGCAAGGAACTGAACTTGGTGTTTTACCATATAATTAAAAGCCAATTAAGTTTGTGACAAAAGGGAGGTAAAGGACTGAACTAAAGGTTGATATGTAATTCCCAACCACTTTGGAGAGTTAGGGCTGGTGAATAAAAGGAATAAAGAACAACCCTGAATGCTCTAGGTCTGATCTAGTTCTGGATACTCTAGTCAAGCTTTTTAAATATATAAAGGGTAGCATTTTATCAAGCTCTTGCTGTGAAGGAAAGCAGTTTTTCCCTGCACCATATTCTATGGGCTGTTGTTGTCATTGGAGAAACCAGTCCTTCCCTCTGCAGCCTACCTTCCTCCTGCTTCAATCATTTACTGATGCCAAAAGGCAGATTTTGCAGTGTTCTGATTCATCACCAAGAAAGCAATCTTGAAGTGAATGAGGGCATCATTAAAGTCTTAGAGTGGAAGGAACCTGAGAAATAAGGCCAAAAGCTGTTTTTTTATACAAGAGGTTATAAAAGCAAATCTCAATTTTTGTTTGGCAGGGTTTTTTTTTTTTGGAAGGGGAAATAGGATTGATGATGGGGTAAGCAGAATATATTTTAGAATATTCAGCTAGAATCATGTCCAACCTTATGAGCAATCTTTCCAAGCCATGTTGAAATGTTTCCCTAAGATTCTATGAATTCCAGAATTCACTCCTTTTACGATATCTTTGGACCATTCACAGTTGTGATTAGCCTTTCTAGTATCTGGGACAATCACAAGCTCTATTCCAGGACAAACAGCATGAAAGATGTGCTCAAATACAATTCATAAGACAAATTCAATTGGAGTCTTTGGAGGGCTGGAGGAATATGCCTCTGGGCAAAGTCCTCAGAACTTGGAATGGAAGATTTCACTGGGGAACAGACTAGGAGATACTGCTCTGTGGAAGGAAGAATATAAGAAGTTGTTTAGGCTAACACTACAGGACATTCTTGTAGCTGGGACATGACACTGGAGAAGACAGCAAAGTTGGGGCTTGCTACAATTGAGGATATGGGATATACACCTAGAATGTGAGGTCTCAGGAGAGCAGAGAGGAGAAGATATCAGATAGCTTCCTATTTAATAAATTATTCTTACTAACAGGGTGCTACACTTCTTTGGTAAAGAGTCACTATGCTGTAAAAATCTCTGAATGTTGGCACAATGGAATCAAAGCCTGGTCCCCCAGTCCTACTTATGATTGTCCACTCAAATCTTGGTAAGACTCCAAGGACTGATTTGAAGGTATCCATCACTCCTGTTGGGCTCTTAATTCTCTGTCTTTTTACCAAGTCAAATTAGATTCTTGACAAGGAATGAGTTTGTTAAGAACCAATCCAAACCAATTCAATTAGGAGTAAAGGCTGAATTACCTGGCACACTAATTATGTTCAAGTCAAGCCTAAGACAAAAATAGCCTAAATTAGCTCTGCAAATAGCTCCATTCTAAATCTTACCACCATTGAAAATAATATTTAATTATATATTCATAGAACCTTGAAGTTAGACGGTACTGTTGAGGTTCGTTTGGATAATCTGTCATCAATATAGAGATCACAAGATCAAAAGATCTTAGAGCTAAAGGGACCTTAAGAGGGAATTCAGTCTAATTCCTTCTTTCTGCAAACAAGGAAAAGAAAACTATAAGAGGTGAAGTGACTTGCCTATGTTTAGAAAGGTGGCAAAGAAAAAAACTGGGAAGCAAATCTTGGTATTTTGACTTCAATCTTCCTTCCATGCCACAATTACTTTATGATCGTTTTTAAAATACAATCTCTAATCAAACTCTTTCAAAACCTCAAACTTGAGCTATTATTCCAAAATATAAGTTTTTCTACTCTGCCTCTTAAACTGTGCAATTGCATTTGGACATCAATTAGCTGAGTTAATTATGCAAAGTCTGAAGCACAGTAGGAGTTCAAGAAATGACTGTAAATGAAGCAGTTATCAGGGAAGCAATTGGATGCATTATCACCTGAGAACTCTAATTATTTTTCCTAAAAGCAATCTACCCTAAAATGACAACACAAATTCAATTCAATAAACATATATAATCCTTCCCTTCCTTCAAAGCCCAACTCAAGGTGCTTCTTCCTCCTTGAAGCCTTCATCTCCTTCCCATTCCATGTTAAAAACTGGTCTTTTTTTCCCCAGATTACTCATGGTACTTAGTATGAACCTCACTCTGTACTTATCATATTGTTCCTCCTATTATAACTATTTGTATTTGTTTATCTTTATTGTTCTCATCTCCAATTAGGTTACAAAGTTTTGGGAAAGAGTCTTTTCATGTCCACTAAGAAGGAACATGTAGAAAAGCTTAGATTCAGGATATGTCTCATTTTTAATCTGGTCCCTGACACATAAATGGGAAGGAAGATCCTAACCATGTGCCAAGCCCTGTGCTAAATGTTTTACAAATGCCATCTCATTTGATCTTCACAATTACCCTGAGAGATAGGTACTATTATTATCCCATTTATAGTTGATGAAATTGAGGGAGGCAGAGATTACATGACTAGGGCTGAATTTGAACTCAAGTCTTCTGTATTCCAGACCCAATGCTCTATTCATTACATCTTTTAGCTGCCAGAGACATATCAGTAAACAAATATAACCCCAAAATTTTACAGATGAGGAAAATGAGACCAAGAGAGGCTGACTTGCCCATAGTCATAGATTTAGGAGCAGAAGCAGGATTTGGACCCATCAGAACTTGTTTTAAATTGTCCCTGCCCAAAGGCTTTCACTGCCATGATTTACTTCACTTGGAATATCTTCTCTACAACTCAGTCTACCTGCCAAATCTATACTTTTTGATCAGCCTCAAATATCTCCTTCTCTGGAGAAACTTTTCCTGATCCCACCATCTGTCATCAATTTTGCCTTCTTTTAGATTCCTCAGGCGTGTACTGTCTGGGCTATTTTTTAGCATTTATCACATAGTTTGGGAAGGATGGGAAATTAACTCAAAGAGGAAAGGTACTTGTAAAGTATTTTCACTAGAATATTGATAACTGATTTACTTTGTAGACTGTTTTCCTTTTTCCTCACCTTTCTAACCCTCTTTACTCACTATTATTTACCCTAAGTTAGCTAGGTGACCCAGTGAATAGCATTGGACTTGGAGTCCTATTCCAGTTGCCCAGGAGATCCCTGCCCTTTTTTCTGATCCAGTTGGAATCAGAGTCTCATTGGCTGCTGAGATAAGGCTTCACTTTGCCCATGCTCACTATAGCCTTTCAAATGTAGCATGCAAGTCAGAGAACAGTTGAATTCCTTTCTCTTCTCCCATTGGAACCTCCCCATGACCAGCCACCATAATGCTTGGCTCAGGAAGCCATGATGGGGATTTCCATTCAACTATCTGAAAGTACTGGACAGGTGGAAGTTCAATCATGCCTCATATTCTAGCTCCATGGCTAGGTGGTACAGTCAGGAAGATCTGAGTTCAAATTCAGACTCAGACACTTACCAGTTGTGTGACTCTGAGTATATCACTGCTTCAGTCTACTAGACTCTAAAGTGGGAATTATAATGGTACCTTTTCCTTCCTCTCATCTCCTCTCTTCTTTCCTTTCCTTTCTCCTTCCCTCCTTCCATTCTTTTTTCCCTCCCTCCCTCTCTCCCTTTCTTCTTTCCTTCCTTCTTTCTTTCCTTCCTCTGCTATCCTATGAACCTTTCTTTCCTAGGCTTCCCCTGCAGACTCAGCCCCTTTCTATGTTTCCTCTTTTCTATTTCCTTTATGTAGAGGAAAAAGAGTAAATTTCCAAATAATTTAATTGGTAAAGAAAATTCACACTCCCCATATGGTCACTTTTTGAATAACTGAAAGTTATCATAAAGATGAATGATTGGACTTGGTCAACTTACCCTTGGAATACAAAAATTGATCAGATAGGGGAGAGTGATAGGGAGTCACCACGAGATAGTACAAAACAAAGAAGTTTCCTAATAATTAGATCAACCTAAACAATGAAATGGGCTGCCTCACCCAGTAAAAAGATCCCTGTTGCTGGCAGTTTTCCAGCAGGTGCTACAGAGGCATTTGACAGGGATGTTGTAGTTAAGATTGAAGATTTCAGTTGCAGGGAGGGTGAACATAATGACCTCTGGGGTCTTTTGCACATCTAACAGTCTGTGATTCTTTATGTTGTTTTCTCTTGTCATCATCTGGGTACATATCTGATTTCCTCTTCAGAAGAGTGCTCTCCTGGAGAGAGGGCAAAGGCTCTGCCTAATATGTTTCTGAATCCCCCACAGCACACAGCCTGCTCAATGAGAGTTTTTAATGAGGCTCAAGATGCTAATAATGAACAGGCTGATGAACTGAACAGATGCTTTCTTGCCCAAGGCACTGCAATATCTGCTGAATGAACTAGAATCAATTCCTCTTTCACAACTCAACCTAATCTTTTCTTGGTTGTTTCATATCATGTTCTTCCTCCTGTCAACCAAGAGACACCAAAGCTTAATGGAAAATGAAATCTGAATTACCATGTTCTAGTCTGGGCTATGTGGTTTACTCACAATGGAGCAATAGCCAAAGTCATTCAAACTTTTTAAGCCTCAGTTTCTTAATCTGTAAAATGGAAATAAAGGCAATCATAGGTGGTGGAAAGAAACAGTAGGAAAGTCCAGGGTTCAAGGTCTACCTGTATAGCTACAGATTTTGAACAAATCATAATTTCTCAAAGCTGTAGGTGCTTTTCTCAAAGTCAAAGTTGGTGGTTTCTCAAAGATATTAAATTGAATAAGATTGTAGAGGAAATATCCTAATTGGGGGTTTTATAGACCAATGAAATCATTCTTTAGGTGACAAAAGTGGATAAAAATAATTTCCATTACCTATCCCAAAGGTTTGTTGTGAGGAAAAGACATTATAAACTGTAAAATGCAATCTAAATTTAATCCATGATTATTGGATTATTTCATTTATTCTCCATTCCTTTTCTGACTCTGCTCCAAAGCATACCATTCTAAAAATCACAATATGTGATCACTTGATTAGCAGTGTGACTTTAGGCATAGACCTTAGATAAGACTTTAAGCTCTTAGCAATTCAATTTCCTCCATTATACATAAATGACTATGCTTTAGAGGAAGAAGGGCACATAGATTAGTTTTGAGATGATTTATTTAAAATGAAATCCCAAGAACTTAACTTTTTGCCCAAGATTAGGCAAAGGTTAGGAAGTGGCAATGGCCACATTTGAATTCAAGTCTTTGGACTTAAAGACCAGTGTTCTTTCTATGGTCCCATATTTTCTATAAAAGAACCATTTGCTCATTTCTCAAGTTTCTTCTTCTCTGTTCCCTGTACTTCACAAAGCATCTGACTTTAGCCTTTTTGCCAAAATCAGTTACCATAAGGTTGTCCCAGACTGTTGCCTACTCCCAAGAGAGCTTTGGTCTGGAGGTTGTGGCTGTGAATGCTGCAAACCAGATGCCAATTAGTCTGCCTGAGCACCAACTGCCCAACTCCTTATGCCTTCAGGGCTCAATCTGTCTAATTAAATTGTGAGTTTATTAGGCAGGACTCATGCCTACCTTCAAGTTCTGAGTAGCCTCTAGTACACTATCTGTGCATAATAAATGTCTAATAATAATAATTAAGAGGTTAAATGTCTTACCTTCAATAGTTCCAACTAAATTACTACTCAGAAGCTGAAAGGTCAGAGAAACCTAATTGAAAATAATGTTCTATTTAGAATAGAGAACACCTGATAGGAAGACCCTTTGATCACATGTCCAAAGATTACTTCAAGGACAAGAGAAGGGAAGCAAGAGCTAATGAAAATATAAATTGTGGATGAAGATGAAAGCACAAGGCTCATCAAAAAAGAGAAAAAATAAAAGCTGACAATAATAGCATA
The DNA here is from genome assembly GCA_023553655.1 of Myrmecobius fasciatus. Lineage (NCBI taxonomy): Eukaryota > Metazoa > Chordata > Mammalia > Dasyuromorphia > Myrmecobiidae > Myrmecobius > Myrmecobius fasciatus. Next base: position 136,345 of record JAJPUD010006158.1, read on the forward strand.
TTTAAAGGTTTTCAAATAGCTTTACACATATCTCATTTGTACATCAAAACAACCCAATAAGTTGTCATATTATTCTTCCCAGTTTACAGATATGGACATTGAGTCAAATCCAAGGTTATGTAACTAGTGAAAAGCAAGGTTTTGAACTTGGGTCTTCTTGATTCCCAAAGCTAGCCTTCTATCTATTGCAGCATAAAGCTTCTCAAATTTTGCTAATAAATTGCTGTGAGTACTTTTATATGTATTCCACCTTTTCCATGGATAAAATAAAAGCCATTTTAGGAAGAGAACTGGATACAGAGCTGGGGGTGGAGTAAAGTAGGGCTAGAGTGGAATTCTGGCTGTGAACATCACTATCCCTGTGACCCTGGGCAAGTCTCTAAGGCCTAGGTCCTTCATCAGCAATAAGATGACATTGGACAATGACCTCTATGGATCCTTCTAGTTTGTAATCTTTAATCCTATACTCCATAAAATAATTAGATAGTGATTTGAACTACATCAGCTTTAAACTTTTTCATTCAGTTTCAGCTCTTATGATTAAGTCTTTTTTAGGACATAGAGAGCCACATTTCTCCTTGCTGACCAACTAGAGTCATCCTAGTCCATTGATCACTTTGAAAACTGGTCTCAGTTACAGAAAATTCTGGTGAGATAGCATGGCATGCTTGAGAGAAAGGGGAGACAAGGCCATGACACCTGCACAACAAATGGAACCTGTAGAAGCTTGTCCAATTTTGGCATTTATTGGAAGAAGGAATTTGTTGTGCTCAGAGGAAAGCCAGCTGGGTCTGACCTGAACTTCTGAATCATTTTCCTCCAAAACAGTAAGGATTATTTTCTTTCTTTCTTTCTTTTCCTTTTCCTTCCTTCCTTTCTTTCTCTTTTCCTCTTCCTTTCTTTCTCTCTTCCTTCCTTCCTCTCTCCCTCCCTTTCTTCCTCCCTTCTTTCCTCCTTTCCTTCCTTCTTTCTTTCCTTCCTCCCTCTTTCCATCTTTCCCTCCCTCCTTCCCTCTTCTTTCCTTTCTTCCTTCCTCCTTTTTTTCCTCCCTCTTTCCTTCCCTCTCTTTTCCCCTCCCTCCCTCC
>JAJPUD010006159.1:0-131912 GCA_023553655.1 Myrmecobius fasciatus
CTCATTCTAGCTGGATAGGTTATTCTTGGCTGTAATCCAAGTTCCTTTGCCCTTCGGAATATCTGGTTCCAGGCCCTTCGATCCTTCAGTGTGGAAGCTGACAGATCCTGACAGATTCTAATTATTGATCCTCGGTATTTGAATTGTTTCTTTCTAGCTGCTAGCAGAATCTGTTCCTTGGTGCTATAGTCCTGAAATTTAGCCACGATATTCCTTGGGGTTTTAATTTTGGGGTCTCTTTCAGGAGGTGATCGGTGAATTCTTTCAATGCTGATTTTGCTTTTTGATTCTACAATCTCAGGGCAGTTTTCTTTCAGGATTTCCTGGAAGATAGTGTTTAGATTCTTTTTTTGATCATGGCTTTCAGGAAGTCCAATAATCCTTAGATTGTCTCTCCTAGATCTATTTTCTAAGTCAGTTGTTTTTCCTAGGAGAGATTTCATATTTTCTTCTAATTTTTCATTTTTTTGTTTTTGTTTGACTGATTCTTCAAGTCTTAGTGAGTCATTCACTTGCATTTGTTCAATTCTTATTTTTAAGGTGTTGTTTTCTTCAGTTACCTTTTTAAGTTCCTTTTGTAACTGGCCAATTTGTTCACTGCACTCTTTTTCCACTTCACTAATTTTATTTTTTAATAAATTGGTGTCTTTTTCATATCTCTTTTGCAGAGCATCATATCCTTCTTGCAAGATACTGTATCCTTCTTGCACTGATTTCAATTTATTTTCCCATTTATCCTCCAGCTCTCTTTTGAGGTTCTTTATGCAATCTTCCAGAAAGGCCTTTTGAAACGGGGACCAGTGATGGTCCTGGCTGATGTTCTCTGGATTTTTGTCTAAAGAAACCTCTGTATCTGAGGTCGTTTCTTTGCCTTGATAAAAGCTGTCTATGGTGAGAGCTCTCTTTTGCTTCTTCATCATTTTTTTTTTTTTAGACAGAGTGGATATCTCTTTAAGGTAGGGGAAAAAAAAACCTCGGCTGAAGACGCTTTGCCCTGGGGCACTTCGTCGAGTTGATTTAAGGTGCTGGGCCGGTGGGGGCTAGGACTAAGTCCAAATTACTCCTTAAACAAGGCAAGTCTGCCAGAACACCTGTCCCCAATCAGGGCAGAGTGTCCCGAGTGCCTCAGATAAACTCCAGGTGTTTGGAATTTGGAGTTTGGAGTTTGGAATTTCTTCCACGATGAGCCGAGCTGAGTCCCACCCTCACTTCCGTCCTGCACAGTTGTAGCCTATTTATCTCTCTGTCCGAGTCCGACTAACCTGATATGAAGTTCTCCAGAGAACCGTGCCCAAATATTTCTGAGTTCGTTGACTTGAAGATCAGTTCAGAGGCTTATTTTATTGTTGATTTGAGAGAAGATCGGAGGAGAGACAGAAAGTCACCTTTTCACTTCACCATCTTGGCTCCGCCCCCTAGATCTATCCATTCCTATTAAAAACATTAGAGAGTATAGGAATTAATGGACTTTTCCTTAAAATAGTCAGTAGCATCTATTTAAAACCATCAGCTAGCATCATATGTAATGGTGATAAACTGGAACCATTCCCAATAAGATCAGGGGTGAAACAAGGTTGCCCACTATCACCATTACTATTCAATATTGTATTAGAAATGCTAGCCTTGACAATAAGACAAGAAAAAGAGATTAAAGGAATTAGAGTAGGTCATGAGGAAACCAAATTATCACTCTTTGCAGATGATATGATTGTCTACTTAGAGAACCCTAGAGAATCAACTAAAAAACTATTAGAATTCACCCACAACTTTAGTAAAGTTGCAGGATACAAAATAAATCCACATAAATCATCAGCATTTTTATACATCACCAACAAAATGCAACAGCAAGAGAGACAAAGAGATATTCCATTCAAAATAACTATTGATAATATAAAATATTTGGGAATATATCTGCCAAGGCAAAGTCAGGATCTATATGAGCAAAACTACAAAACACTCTCCACACAAATAAAGTCAGATCTAAACAATTGGAAAAACATCAAGTGCTCTTGGATAGGTCGAGCAAATATAATAAAGATGGCAATACTACCTAAACTAATCTATCTATTTAGTGCTATACCAATCAAACTCCCAAGAGATTATTTAGCTGAACTAGAAAAAATAACAACAAAATTCATCTGGAGAAACAAAAGGTCAAGAATTTCAAGGGAATTAATGAAAAAAAATGCAAATGAGGGTGGCCTAGCTGCACCAGATCTAAAACTATATTATAAAGCAGTGGTCACCAAAACCATTTGGTACTGGATAAGGAATAGAGTAGTGGATCAGTGGAATAGGTTAGGTTCACAGGACAAAATACTCAATAACAATAGTAATCTTGTGTTTGATAAACCCAAAGACCCCAGTTTTTGGGATAAAAACTCACTGTTTGACAAAAACTGCTGGGATAATTGGAAACTAGTATGGAAGAAATTAGGCATTGACCCATACCTAACACCATATACCAAGATAAGGTCAAAATAGATTCATGATCTAGGCATAAAGAATGATATTATAAACAAATTAGAACAATGTAGGATGGTTTACCTCTCAGACCTGTGGAGAGGGAAGGAATTTGTGACCAAAGAAGAACTAGAGGTCATCATTAATCACAAAATAGATAAGTTTGACTATATCAAGTTAAAAAGTTTTTGTACAAACAAAATGAATGCAAACAAGATTAGAAGGGTAGCAGTAAACTAGGAAAATATTTTTTATATCCAAAGGTTCTGATAAAGGCCTCATTTCTAAAATATATCGAGAATTGACTCAAATATATAAGAATTCAAGCCATTCTCCAATGGATAAATGGTCAAAAGATATGAACAGACAATTTTCAGACGAAGAAATTGAAACTATTTCTGGTCACATGAAAAGGTTCTCCAAGTCACTATTGATCAGAGAAATGCAAATTAAGACAACTCTGAGATACCACTACACACCTGTCAGATTGGCTAAAATGACAGGAAATGATAATGATAACTGTTGGAGGGGATGTGGGAAAACTGGGACACTGATACATTGTTGGTAGAACTGTGAACGGATCCAACCATTCTGGAGAGCAATTTGGAGCTATGCTCAAAAAGTTATCAAACTGTGCATACCCTTTGACCCAGCAGTGTTTCTACTGGGCCTATATCCCAAAGAGATTTTAAAGGAGGGAAAGGGACACACATGTGCAAAAATGTTTGTGGCAGCCCTTTTTGTAGTGGCAAGAAACTGGAAATTGAAAGGATGCCCATCAATTGGAGAATGGCTGAATAAATTATGGTATATGAATGTTAGGGAATATTATTGATCTGTAAGAAACGACCAACAGGAGGATTTCAGAGAGGACTGAAGAGACTTGCTTGAACTGATGCTGAGTGAAATCAGCAGAACCAGGAGAACATTATACACAGCAACAAGACTATACGATGATCAATTTTGATGGACATGGTTCTCTTCAGCAATGATGTGATTCATACCAGTTGTTTAGCGATGAAGATAGTCATGTACATCCAGAGAGACGCCTGTGGGAACTGAGTGTGAACCACAATACAGCATTTTAATGCTTTCTGTGAATATTTCCATGCATTTTGTTTTCCTTCTTAAGTTGTTTTTTCTTCTTCTCTTTCTAGATCTGATGTTTCTTGTGCAGTAAGATAACTGTATAGATATGTATACATGTATTGTATTTGTCATATAATTTATCCTATTTAGCATGTATTAGATTACCTGTCATCTAGGGGTGGGGGTGGGGGGAAGGGAGAGGAAAAGCTTGGGAAAAAAAAGTTTTTGCAAAGGTCAATGTAGAAAAATCACTCATATGTTTTGTAAATAAAAAGCTTTATTATTAAAAAAATAAAAAATAAAATAAAAAAGCCTGAGCAGAAAGGATGATAAAGTACATGGAGAGCTAATTTTAGAGTAAGAAAGTCTTGGATTTAAATCCTTCCTTTGATATATATTTTCTGTTATAAACTGTCATTGTCCCCAGGAGATTTTTTAAAACTATAAACTATACATATTTGGTGGGTTACATTGTTGGAGGGAGTTTCCACTCTGGGAAGAGTATTTCCTGTGATTCACAGGATCTGTAACCAAACAATAGAAAAAGACCCCAAGATAATTAATTTCTCTCTCCTTGATCCCTCATTCAGAATTGCTTGAACTAGTTGTCCTGCCTAGGTGTCTAATCTAAATCAAATTTCACAGGCTTCTCCCACAGATTCTGTGACAGCCATAGTTGAGCTGTCACATTCAGTTACCTGCCAGTACAACCTCTCTATGGTCTTAATCTCAGCAATATACCCTTTCTCTTTGGTGTTGTCATTTTTCTGTTGTATCCAACTCTCCCTGACACCATTTGGGATTTCTTAATAAAGATACTGTAGTAGTTTGCCATTCTCTTCTCGATCTTCTTTTATAAATGAGGAAATTGAGGCAAAGGGGGCTAAATAACTTACCCAGGGCATATAGCTACTAAATGTCTGAGGCTGAATTTGAATTCAGATCTTCCTGACTCTAGATCTTGATGATTTAATCACTGTTGCACCTAACTATATGTTAAATGATTTTATTTCATTTAGAATTAAACTCCTTCAGGGAAGGAATCACATCTCATGTGTTCTTCAAAAGTCCATGATTTCATTGGTACAGTTCTCCAATTAGTGGAGCCATATTTCTGTATTTCTATTCCTTTTGTGGTATTGTTTCTTCTGAGTGTTTTTAAAGGTTATGTAACAAAATGCAAGTCCAGGAAGGTTCTAGCAATAGGCAGATAGTAATGAATAATTTGTCTTTCATCTAAGTAGATGTTTATTACCAAAAGTTTGAATGCTCAGTGATGACATTTATTTGTCCACATGCCTCTCCTGGCACATGATCAGACATTTACTGGGTGCTGTGGTTATGTGGGCAAGATGATTCAAAAAGTTATAAAGGAAGCCTTCTATGTGATTTCAGTGTTACTTATTAAATACCTTTGTGCCAACACAAACCCAGACACACAGAAGTGAGTGCCATGAATCTTCACATTATCACCATACTTTTACTTCATTCTAAGGATGTACCCCAAAAGATGGCATAACTAAAGGAAATAAGTGTAACATACTTGGTGGCTGCCCATGGATAAAATCTTCTGTCAACCCAACCAAAGCCATATCTTGCCCTAGCACTAACATTGCAAAACAATGACAGTGACTTTGTAGGACAAAATGGCTAGATATCAATTTATTCTTTTACAAAAGTAAAAAATTAGAAAGGCAGAAAGAGAATTTTCTTCATCTTGTACCTAGGAGCATATGTTTTTCATGGTCATCTGGATGAGGAGAGAATTGGACCAATGATATAATGAAATAAAACAGGGTTAATCTCTAGGCATATCTTTAGAACAATTCAGTCCAATCCCATTCCTGGGAAAATGCATAGAAAAAGGGAAGGACTTTTAATGACCAGAAGCATGGATGAGGAGAGAATTGGACCAATGATATAATGAAATAAAACAGGGTTAATCTCTAGGCATATCTTTAGAACAATTCAGTCCAATCCCATTCCTGGGAAAATGCATAGAAAAAGGGAAGGACTTTTAATGACCAGAAGCATGTCTCCTGATGGTATCCAGATGCCTAACACCATCAAATAACTTTTTATTAGAAGCCTAGCAAATATTTCAACAAGAACTTTCATTGTCAAGAATGAGAGTTATTTTCTCCTTCTTCCTGATCATTCATTCCCTTCCTCTTCTTAACGACTGGCAATGGGTGTACAGACCCACAGTATTGGTCACACTGAACATCTATCAGTATGATTATAATATTGTATAACTTTATTATACAATGTGGCTGCTGTTGGTACATAGTTGTTTTCATGGTGACTCCCCCATTGGATTGTGAGCTTCTTAAGCCCTGGGAGAGTGGTTTTATATTCCTTTGTATCCTTAGCACTTAACATAATGTCTGAAACATAGTAGTGTTAGAAATACACTCTTGACATTGAACATCAGATATTGAGAAAAATTTATCAAAGAAGAATCTTAAGGAATCGTCTTAACGTTTCTGGCCAGAAGCGGACCCCATTCTTCTTCAGGAATAAAGAGCCGGAGCACAGAAGTGGGAGAACCTTTATATTTGCTATTTTGGTGCCATCCCTCCCTTCAGAGAATGGATTGGTCCATTTCTTCCAAGTTACAATCTTTCTGATACGCCCACTAAATCTTTCCCCTAAATATGTATAACATGTTCCTGTTCCCTCATCTTTTATCCCATGTTCAAAAAATGGCAGAAAACTCCCCCAAAGGGGTGTGTTTTTTAATATTCAATTAGCCTATTGAACAGGTGCAATAGTGATTTTGCTGTCAGGTCACTGATGCCAATTAGTTTGGGCTGAATCAGCTATTATCATAAATTTGTGATTTTCTCAAAACCACAAGACTTTTTGAATCCAGTCTGAATCCACCTGTGCCTTCCTGTGTCCCCAATTCCTTTTGCTTGAGGTTTCTAATTGATCATTTAATTGTTCTGTGGAATCTTAGCCTTCCTTAACCTCTTACATTCTAAAAACCCACTATCTCACACTACCTCAAAACTTGCAACACTATGGAAACCCAACTTTTCAGTGTTTCTCACAATAGGCACTTAATAATTGTTTATTGACTAACATTTTTTCTAGGAAGCTTTCCCTGGTCCTTCAAATTGCTAATATCTTCCCCTCTAAGATTATCTGTCATTTTTCCTATATCTTATATACTTATTTATGTGTCAGATTTCACCCCCCTATTATAATATCAGTTTCTTGAAGGCAAGCATGCACTATAGTTTATTTTTTGATTTGTAATTTTTCTTTTAATGGTACCATATTTGCCATATAGTAAGTGCTAAATAAATGCTTCTTTTTGATTGATATTGTAGAGGTGATTGTTATCTAACTCATAGGTTAGATTATGTGGCCTCTAAGATCTCTTGAAACTCTAAGATTCTGTGATTTTAAAAATTCTTTTCGCCCCTCTATATGGTGACTGAGTATTTCACTATCATTCTTTTTAAGAGACTTCTTGAAACATGGGGAACAAGGAGGAAAGAAAAGTATAGATGAAACTTTCCCAGGGTTTCCTGGAATTGTCTCAGTATCATATTTAACCCAGAAAGATTCACCTCTGGAACCTAATAGAGGAAATCAAAGGGGCCCAAAGCCTAACATTCTCATTCAACAGGGGTAGCTCAGCATGCGGGGAGGAGGACAGTACTGAAGCAACAGAAGTCCCCTAGGATGCACAGCAGAAGTCCAAACTCAGTCTTTCTTCAGTAAAGAACATCTGCAAGGATTACTGGATGTAATTGAAATGCTGATGTGACTTCAAAAATAAACATTTATGGGTGGGGGGTGTTTCACATATAAGACACAAAAATTAAAAGAAAATCTTGTTCTCTGGAAGTTGTTCTTCAGGCTCTCTTGGCTGTTATAGAGTAGGCTATGTTTTTCTGTGTTTACATGCCTTAACCTCCCGCAGTGAAACCACAACAACTGGTTAAGATCAAAATGGGAAAAAATTCCTTATGGTATTCAAGCCAAATTTGTGGCTTGAGGTCATGCAGTTTTGGGGATTTTTTTAATATCTTGTCATATGGGTATTTAAGAGTATTTCTGAACAGATTTCTCATGTAAAAATATCTATCTTTATATATACATGTATATATCACATGTGCATGTACACATGTTTTCCATTACTCAAAGAACAATGCTGTGGTCTTTCCCTTAAAGACTTTCCTCAAGCATAATATTTGTCATAATTTATAAGACTGAAAGAGCATACCAGCCTGGAATGCAAAACTGAATGTAGAAATCCAAGCACTGTATTTCTTGGTTCCTGAAAAAAACAAAAACAAAATAAAAAGTTGTCAACAAAGTAATAAGAGAAGTAATATTTTATAATAATTTTTTTATTTTCAAAATACATGCAAAAGTAGTTTTCAACCTTCACCCTTGCAAAACCTTGTGTTACAAATTTTTCTTCTTCCCTTCTCCCCATTCTCTTTCCCTAGACAGCAAGCAATCCAATATAGAATAAATATATGCAATTGAGAAGTAATTTTTTAGTATCTTATATTTGCCTTTCAAACAAATAATATTCTCTTTTCAGTTCTCTACCAAATGCTTCGATTCCTTTCTAGATCTGTGACCTCAATTATATGGGTGCTACCTCAAATGCACATGTATTACCCACCTATTCCCTTTTGTGCTGTTACTATTGTTCATATCCTTTTGCAAATCCTTTGGAGGAGATCTACCCACTATACTTGTTGTCTACAGATTTAAACATTGAATCTATGGTTTTATTTTTCTGCCATCTTATTAAAAGTCTATTAAAAGTACAATGATGATATTATGTGGATAACTTGTAAACTGATTGCTAGTTCTCTCTTATTCTCCTCATATGGTAGTCTCATAATAGTAATTTCCAGTTAGATTTCTCTCTGATGAAATCATTTTCACATTTGCTCTAATTGTTGTTTCGTTGTTTTTCATTTTTAATTTAACTCTTTATGAAGCTATTTTGGGTTTTCTTGACAAAAATACTGGAGTGTTTTGTCATTTCCTTCAGGCCATTTTAAAGATAAGAAAACTCCAAGTGCAATAGCATCCAAATTCCTAGGGGAGAAATTAAGAGAGATGCAAGAAGAAATAGACAGCCAAACTATACTAGTGGGGGATCTCAACCTTGCTCTCTCAGAATTAGATAAATCAAACCACAAAATAAACAAGAAAGAAACTAAGGAGATAAACCAATTGTTAGAAAAGTTAGGTATGATAGATCTATGGAGAAAGTTGAATGGAGACAGCAGGGAGTTTACTTTTTTCTCAACAGTCCATGGAACCTATACAAAAATTGACCATGTGTTAAGAGCATAAAAACCTCAAAATCAAATGCAGAAAGGCAGAAATAGTAAATGCATCTTTTTCAGATCATGATGCAAAAAAAATCACATGCAATATAAGGCCAGGAGAAAATAAACCAAAAGTTAATTGGAAATTAAATAATCTAATCCTGAAGAATGAATGGGTGAAAGAGCAAATCATAGACACAATCAATAATTTCATCCAGGAGAATGACAATAAGGAGACAACATACCAAAATTTGTGGGATACGGCCAAAGTGGTTATAAGGGGTAATTTTATATCTTTAGATGCTTACTTGCATAAAATAGAGAAAGAAAACATCAATGAATTGGGCTTATTATTAAAAAAAAAAACTAGAAAAAGAACAAACTAAAAACCCTCAATTAAATACCAAATTGGAAATTCTAAAAATTAAAGGAGAAATTAATAAAATTGAAAATAAGAAAACTATTGAATTAATACATAAAACTAAGAGTTGGTTCTATGAAAAAACCAACAAAATAGGTGAGCCTTTAGTTAATTTGATAAGAAAAAGGAAAGAGGAAAATCAAATTGTTAGTCTCAAGAATGATAAGGGAGAACTTTCCTCCAATGAAGAGGAAATTAGAGCAATAATTAGGAGTTACTTTGCCCAACTTTATGCCAGTAAGTTTGATAATCTAAATGAAATGGAGGAATATCTACAAAAATATAGATTGCCCAAGTTAAAAGAAGAGGATATAAATTATTTAAACAGCCCCATATTAGAAAAAGAAATAGAACAAGCTATTAACCAACTCCCTAAGAAAAAATCTCCAGGGCCAGATGGATTTACATGTGAATTCTACCAAACATTCAAAGAACAATTAATTCCAATACTACACAAACTAGGGACAGAAGGTATACTGCCAGAATCCTTCTATGAGACCAATATGGTGCTGATAGCTAAACCAGGTAGGGTGAAAACAGAGAAAGAAAACTATAGACCAATTTCCCTAATGAATATTGATGCAAAAATTTTAAATAAGATATTAGCAATGAGATTACAGAAAGTCATCCCCAGGATAGTACACTATGACCAAGTTGGATTTATACCAGGGATGCAGGGCTGGTTCAATATTAGGAAAACTATCAGCATAATTAATTATATTAATAACCAAATTAACAAAAACCATATGATTATCTCAATAGATGAAGAAAAAGCCTTTGATAAAATCCAACACCCTTTCCTATTAAAAACACTAGAGAGTATAGGAATAAATGGGTTTTTCCTTAAAATGATCAGTAGCATCTATTTAAAACCATCAGCAAGCATCATATGTAATGGAGACAAACTAAAACCATTCCCAATAAGATCAGGAGTGAAACAAGGCTGCCCACTGTCACCATTACTATTCAATATTGTATTAGAAATGTTAGCTTTAGCAATAAGATAAGAAAAAGAGATAAAAGGAATCAGAGTAGGTAATGAAGAAACCAAATTATCACTCTTTGCAGATGACATGATGGTATACTTAGAGAATGCTAGAGACTCAACTAAAAAACTACTAGAAACAATTCCCAACTTTAGCAAAGTTTCAGGATTCAAAATTAATCCACATAAATCATCAGCATTTTATATATTACCAACAAAATTCAGCAAGAAGAGATACAAAAAGAAATTCCATTCCAAATAACAGATGACAGGATAAAATATTTGGGAATCTATCTGCCAAGGAAAAGTGAGAAACTATGCAAACTAAACTACAAAACACTTTCCACACAAATAAAATCAGACCTAATCAAGTGGAAAAACATTTAAGTGCTCATGGGTAGGCAGAACGAATATAATAAAAATGACAATACTACCCAAACTAATCTACGTACTTAGTGTCATACCAATCAAATTCCCAAGAAATTATTTTACAGATCTAGAAAAAATAGTAGCAAAGTTCGTTTGGAAGAACAAAAGGTCAAGAATTTCAAGGGGATTAATGAAAAAAAAAAAGGCAGATGAAGGTGGCCTTGCTGTACCAGATCTAAAACTACATTATAAAGCAGCAGTCATCAAAACCATTTGGTACTGGCTAAGAAATAGAGCAGTAGATCAGTGGCACAGGATAGGTCATCAGGACAATCTAGGCAATAACCTTAACAATTTAGTGTTTGATAAACCCAAAGAACCCAGTTTTTGGGATAAGTACTCACTATTCGGCAAAAACTGCTGGGAAAATTGGAAACTAGTGTGGAAGAAATTAGGGCTTGACCCATACCTAACACCACATACCAAGATAAGATCTAAATGGGTTCCAGATCTAGATATAAAGAGTGATTTTGTAAGCAAGTTAGAGGAATGTAATATAGTTTACCTCTCAGACCTGTGGAGATGGAATAAATTTATGTCCAAGGAAGATCTGGAACTCCTAATTGAACACCAGATGGATAATTTTGATTATATTAAGTTAAAAATTTCTGTACAAATAAAACTAATGCAGACAAGATTAGGAGGGAAGCATCAAACTGGGAAATCATCTTTACGTTTAATGGTTCTGATAAAGGCCTCATTTCTAAAATATGTAGAGAATTGTGTCATATATATAAGAATTCAAGCCACTCTTCAATAGATAAGTGGTCAAGGGATATGAACAGATAATTTTCAGATGATGAAATTAAAACCATCTCTAGTCATATGAAAAGTTGCTCCAAATCACTATTCATCAGAGAAATGCAAATTAGGACAACTCTGAGGTACCAATACACACCTGTCAGATTGGCTAAAATGACAGGAAAAGATAACGATGAATGTTGGAGGGGATGTGGGAAAACTGGGACACTAATACGTTGTTGGTGGAACTGTGAACGTATCCAACCATTCTGGAGAGCAATCTGGAGCTACACTCAAAAAGTTATTAAACTGTGCATACCCTTTGACCCAGCAGTGTTCCTATTGGGCCTATATCCCAAAGAGATTTTAGAGGAGGGAAAGGGACCCACATGTGCAAGAATGTTTGTGGCAGCCCTTTTTGTAGTGGCTAGAAACTGGAAACTGAATGGATGCCCATCAATTGGAGAGTGGCTGAATAAATTATGGTATATGAATGTTATGGAATATTATTGCTCTGTAAGAAACGACCAGCAGGACGATTTCAGAGAGGCCTGGAGAAACTTGCATGAACTGATGCTGAGTGAAATGAGCGGAACCAGGAGATCATTATACACAGCAACGACAATACTATATGATGATCAATTCTGATGGACATGGCTCTCTGCAACAAAGAATTGTCTCAAACCAGTTCCAATTGTTCACTGAAGAAAACCATATATACCCAGAGAGAGGGAAATGAAATATGGACCACAACGTAACATTTTCATGATCTCTATTGACATTTGCTTGCATTGTGTTGCCTTTCTCTGATTCTTTTTTTTTTTTCTTGTAGATAGGATTTTTCTTGCATAACTTCTCAAGCATTTCAACATTATTAACATGTAGTGGACTTCCTGCCATCTAGGGGAGGGGAGGGGACTGGGGGTAAAATTTGTAATGGAAAGCTTTGTAAAGATCAAGGTTGGGGAACTACCCATACATATGTTATACAAATAAAAAGCTTTAATTAAAAAAAAAAGATAAGAAAACTGAGGCAAATAGGGTTCAATGACTTGCCCAGAGTTATACAATTATCAAGTGTCTGAAAGAAGATTTGAATTCATGAAGATGAATCTTCCTGACTCCAGGCCCACCATTATATCCATTGTGTCACCTAGTTGTCTTTTTCATTTTTTTGTTTTTGTAATTCTTAACCTGGATATGATAGCAAATTGTACATTGGAGCTTAAAAGCAAATTTAAAGGTAAATTGTGATAAGTCAATAAAAGTGAAGGACAAAGTAGATTTGTTCCCAATTTTTCTTTGAATTCTCTCCCCCACATACAATTTTAGATGAAAATTTATGGTTTATAAGCAAATATAGTATTAGAAATATGATTGAATTGGCCCATATTTTTATTATCATATTTTGTTTAAGTAAAAATCCCCCCCTAGGCAGTGGTAACAATCTGTTTTTTTTTCTTCCATTTATTTAGTAACATTTCTTAAGTATCTGATATGCTTATTCATTTGAGTCTATTGTGGCAATATCAAATGATAAACATAGCAAGACTTATTAAATGCTTGTTAGTTAATTGATTAAAAGTCATATAATTAATATAATTAATTTAGTTAATATAATTAATAGCCATTATTCCAACAGATAAGTGATAAAAGTATACTAAAAGGTAGCTCTCAAGTGAAGAAATACAAACTCTAAATAACCATGTGAAAGAACATTCCAAATCACTAATAATAAGTAAAGCACAAACTAAAACAGCTCTGAAGTTCCACATCACACCCATCAAATTGGCAAAAAATGACAAAAGAGGAAAATAATAATCATTGAAAGGCCTATGGAAAGATAGGCACATTAATGTACTATTGGTGTAATTGTAAATTGGTTCAACTATTATGGAAATTACCTTTGGATCACCTTCCAAATCAATTAACTATATATGTATCCTTTGACCTAATTATGTACTTTTAGGCCTGTCTCCCATGAAGATAATAGACAGAGGGAAAGAAACAACATTTATAACACACACACACACACACACACACACGCACACACACATATATATATATGTAAGGATATATATGTGTGTGTGTTATATAAATATATATATATAAATAATCCCTTTATATTTATATATCATTAGCTGGTCAGCCATTCTCTAGTTGATAATTTATTTTGTTTCCAGTTCTTTGCTACAATAAAAAATTCTGATATGTGTACGCACACTTAAATACATTTACACACTATACGTGAGTATATGTCCATGTGTATATGCAGCTATTGTGCTCTAGACATAATTGCATGCAAGCACATACACATAATACCTGTGTGACACCTACACCCACACATGTGTTGTTCAAATATTATATACATGCCCATGTGTCTGTGTATGTATCAGAACTTTTTATTGTGCCAAAGAACTGGAAACAAAATAGAATATGATCAACTATGGAACAGATGGTCAATTAGGGGTATATACATATAATAGGATTTCATTAAGCTATAAAATGATGACTCAGAGAACTGGTGCCATGAACATGATGTTCACATTTATTATGTGAGGGGAGATGATTTTAAAAGCCCTCAGGACCCTGACCAAAGCAATAGCCAACCATGATTTCAAGAGAGTAATGATGAAATTTTGGCTGAGAGATGATGAACCAGAGATGTAGAAGCACTGTGTTTTTTCTGACATGGCTAATTCATTCGTTTTACTTAACTATACTTTTTTTTTCCATAAAGAAAGACTCTATTAGGGATGAGGTGGGAAATGGTTTAATGGATAGAGATACACATTTAAAAGCACTAATTAATTCAAATGCATAGAAAAAGGGTAGAAATTCACTACTCATTCAATTTCATAATTTATATGTATACATAATTTATGTTACATACATATGTATCTTGAAGTAAAATATAATCCTCTTCCTTGACTCTTTTTTAGTTGCACAATGTTTGTATTCCTTGATAATTGTTAAGTCCATAATTTTAAAAACATTTAAGAAAAATGACTGAATGAAAATTGTGATTATGTTCCCTTTCAGTCAGCCTCTTATGAATCTTAGCAATGGTATACTATAATCATATTACTCTAGTATTTTAGCAAATACTTTTATAGCTATAAAAATTATGTAAATTTAATTATGAAAAGTTTGAACAGACGGCTCATTAAAAAGCACTGTTCTAGTTTCCTTATTATTTAATTCTTTCTATTCCAAATACCTTGTGAACCATCACTTTTTTTTCTCTCTAGTCACTTTTTCTTTATTTTCTGCAACTTTTCTGATTTGCTTTGACTTTAGCTGTAGTCTTAAATTCCAAGCAGAAGTTTTGTTTAATGGCTCCATATTTGTAACTGGATTACTGACTACAGTTTATTTTTCCTCCTCCTATCTCCTATTGTGAACTGTCCAGGATATACATAACTGGCCTTCAAACTTTTATTTTTTTCTATAACAAACAGAGGAGTTTGTGTTTTTGAAAATGAAAATTTTCCATTTGCTAAGTTCTTAGCACTTCCTTCCCTGCTGGTACTGGAGTGGCTCAACACTGACATAACTCTGAACTTAATTCAACTTAATTTTCCCACTTCATCAGGAATAGGGAAGAGGACTTCAGAAATTCCATTTTTTCCTTTGTTCTGCCTGGTACCCTACTCCCCTCATATTCGTTGAGTTTCTTAATATGAATTAAAATCTTTCCAGGTATAATCTATTCTTTCCTCCCAAGGAAAATTGTTGAAATGAAAAGACATAAACTGGAAGAAATCTTTTCAAATGCCATAACTGGGCTCTCTAAGAAATACTTTTTCCCAAATGAAATGTTCCTTGGATAAAAGAGAAAATCAAGCTGCATTAATGGAAACCATCAGCCACATACTCTAGAAAGGAAATTTCTAGGTTCTTTATACCCTGCATTATTAGGCCCATAGATTACAAAGGGGAAGTTATTGGCACAATAAGTAACTTCAAATATATGAAAAATGATTCCTGTTAAATGAAAACAGAATCTTTAGCAATTATACTTAAACATAAAAGCTTAAGTCTACATCTTCACCATAATGTCCATTCACTCTATTTTTTCCTTTTCTCCCAGTCTGTCATCCCTACTTTGATTTCAGTTTACTCCCTTTGAAATTTTGTGCTATAATTAAGTATTTCAACCATTTCCTCTACTTTAATAGTGTGTTACCACCTTTCCAAAACCCAAACCTGGATTATTTCCACTATTTGCCTCCTCCATTTCTACTCATGGGCTGCCAATCACAGCTGGTATATGTAACTTAACTTAACTAAATCCATTGCAAAAATATCCCATCAAATGTCAATTGAGCCTACAGTGATCTGCCCCAGACTTCTTTTCTTTTCCTTGCTTGACTCCCTATGGAATGTTCCATGGTATCGCAAATTTTCTATCCTTTCCTTATCTCTATCACCTTAGCAGAAGTGGTTCCCTCACTGAAAATGTTGATACCAATTATTATCAGTTTCTATTTCTCCCATTTCCACACCTTGCGTGCCTCTCAGATTCATTTCCCACAACTTTTGAGAAATAAGATTTTAAGCTAGATGGCACAGTGGATAGAGTGCTGGCCCCAAAGTCAGGAGGACCTGACTTCAAATGTATTCTCTGATATTTAACACCTCCTGGACAAGTCACTTAACTCCAATTGCATCCGAAAAAAAAATTTTAAAGTACTGCAAGTCACCTCTACTCATGTTGAGCTAAAACATTTCCCTGCCATAAGCCTGTGATTTCATGGGTACAGGGAATTCCTCTTGAGAAATCTCCCACAAATAATTCATATAAATTATCTCTTTGGAAACTTATTTTCTTAGAAGCCTACCTCCAGCCACTGAGAAATCTACATACTTGTCCAGCATAATCAGAACATGTCAGAGGTAGATTTAAACCCACATTGTCCTGATTCAGAGGTTGGTTTTTCTCCCCACCGTAATTCTCCTCCTTTCTATTAGTGAATAGAAGCTTTGAAAGAATCTGAAGAAATAAGGACAAAATATATGTTTATTTGTCAAAGGTAAAAAAACTGTTTGATTGTGTTAAATAAAGCTACAAAAGCCCTTCTTGTTAGGAAATGTTTTACTCAGTTCCCCAGAATCTGAATCAAAGTTATATTCATTTCAGAATCACTCTGTTGTATTACAGGTCCCATTTTTGAATAACTACTTTTTGTGATTGTTGTTTAGTTGCTTCAATCAAGTCTGAATCTTTGTGATCACATTTGGGGTTTTCTTGACAAAGAAATGGAGTGGTGTGACATTTTCTTCTACAGCTCATTTTACAGATGAAGAAACTGAGTCAATGATAATAGTACCTTCCGCTCAGGTTCTACTCAAGGCAATTAACTAAGGATTAAGGATTAAATGTGATAACATTTATGTAGCATCTTGCAAAACTTAAAGCACTATCAATGATGTTGATAATGATGATGATGATGATGATGATGATTTTCTGTGAGCATCTAAGAGAGGATTTTCCTGAATTATTAGTTTAATAATCCATCCAAAAAAGAAAATAAGATTAAATTGTCATGACTTGTCCTTGATGAAATCATTCTGATTCTTTATAATCATCTCTTCCTCCATGTTTACCAAACATCAACAACCTTGGGAGGCAGATAGAGGTTAAGACACTTAGCCAGAGACACCCAGTGTCTGCCACACTCTGGCAGTAAGTGTGAGAGTCCAGATTTCAATTCAGGCCCTCCTGACTCCATGTATATATAGTACTCTATTCCTGGCAACTTTTGGCTTCTCTTTGATGATGAATTCTAGAGTTTTCCTAGGAATTGAAGTCAAGCTCACTGACCTATAGTTTTCAGCTTTTATTCTCTTTCCACCTTTGAAAAAATCAAGATAATACTTGACCTTCCCAAGTGGCTCCTATGGCACCTCTCCCTTTTCCCACAATATTTCAAATGTCACTGCTAGTAGCTCAGTAATTCTATCTAGCCTTTCCATATAAGAGGATGGATTTCATCTGGACTTCTGAATTTTTCAAGAGAAACTAAGCAATGCCTTCTTATTTACTTAGCATTCCTAATATCCATTCATCAGACCATTTGTAGGGCATAATTCTTCCTCCTCACCAGTGAAAATTCTACTATATCATGTCTATGTGCCAGACTTGTTATCTCCTTCATCAATTCATCTTTTTCCTTTTTATATCTTCCAGAATGTCAAGAGCCATTAGCAAAATCTGTGAATCAAAGATATGAACAATTTAGTAATTCATTTTGCAAAATTTCATGTTAGCTATTGGGGGAATGGTACTTAAAGGCACAGAATTGTATCAATTTATGATAGATTTTGGGTGACAAACTTTCACATGATATATTTAACCCAAAGATTTTCCCAATTTATGTTTTTATTCTGGTTTTAGCTACATTTATTTTATGTATGGTAAAGCTTGCTTTTAGTACATATTCCATGTACTGTTTGATGATTTCATATAACTTTAGTCTCTTTACAAATTCTTCCCCATATTTTATTGTGTAAGACTCCCATTTTCTTTCAGTATTTTTCTAATTATTATGTTTAAGTAATTTTATATTTGGAATTTATTGTATTATGTGATATAATATAATGATTTCAATGTTCTTTTCTCCTGATTGATTTCCAAGTTTTCCAGAAGTTCTTGTCATATAAGAATTCTTTCAAAAGTATTAAATGATTATCACATGCTTGTTGAGTGACTGGCTAATTTGCATTCTGAGATTAATCAAACATCAGATTGCTATGAAAATACATTTCTATGTCATGCTTCTTTAATTTATTCTTATTATTATACATATTACTATTATTGTACTTAATTTTTTTAATATTTAGCAAGAGATAGCTTTAATAACTACCATTTTATAATATAACTTAAGCCCTAATAGCAATAAATTCCACTTCCTTTGTTTCATTTCACTTTACCAACTGAAATTCTTGATCTTTCATTCTTCCAGATGAATTGTAAAGTTTTCTTCATTTCTAATGAAGTATCTCTTTAATGATTTGATTGATCATATAACTAAATCTATAGAATAATTTGGATATTTTTCATGGTAATTATATTGATTTAGCCCAGCAGTGAGCATTTATTATCTAATTATTTAAACTTTATTTTATTTGTATAAAAACATTTTATATTTTTAGTTCTGTAAGTACTGTATTGTCTAAGTAAACTCATTTTCAGATAATTCATAAACCTTTTTTACTTTACATGAAATTTCTCTTGCTCTCTTTCCTTTCTGAGTTTTGTTGGCAATAAAAAGTTGATGAAATATACATATTTTTTACTTTGTAACTTACCATTTTTCTGTTAATCACCATCTCAAATTTTTGTTGTTGACTAACTACAATTCTGTAAGTTAAACAGAATACCATGGGCAAATAGTGATATTTTACCTCATTTAATCTATATTTATTCCCTTAATTTTTCTTATTTGTTTGCCAAAGGTAAGACTTCCAGCACTATATTAAATGATGATATTAGAGATCCTTGCTTTTTACCTGAACTTTATGAGAAAAGCTTCTGATGTTTCCCCCTTATAAATAATGCTAACGCTTAGGTTTAGGTAGATATTTTGATCATCTCATGAAAATATCCTTTAATTATCTTAGTTTTTTTGAAGACTTTTTCTGTCCTTATTAATATAACCAAATGATTTTGTTATTAATATGATGGACTATATTTGTAAGTTTCTTAGTGTTGAACTATTTTGTACACTAGTATTGATCTAACTCAGAAATAATAAGTAACTTTATAATATATTATCTTAACATCTTTACTTATAATATATTTAATATTTTTGCATCCATGCTAATATTGGTTCATATTTATCTTTATAAATTTTTTCCTGCTTTAATTTTCATAGAAAGGGTTTGGTAAAGTACTTTTTTTTTCTATTTTGAAGAACAATTAATATAAGACATATAAAAACAATTAATAGAAAATGTATATATATAAGATATATAAAAATATAAAATTTATATAAAAACAAAGTTATTTGTTGTTTAAATATTTTGCAATTCACTTTTGAAGATATCAAAATAAGAGGGTTTTTTTTCTCTTTTTGAAATTTATTTATGGCTTGTTTGATTTATCTTTCTGAATTTAGGTTGTTTGTAATTCTTTATTCCCTGTGTTTTAGGAAGATTATGCTGGTATTTATATTAAGGGTGCACTAAAAATGAAAGAAACTGAAGTCAAGGAGACTAATTCATAAACTCTTACATTGGTTAAGGAAAGAAGTGATAAAAATCTGTACTTGTAGGTTGGTCATGAGTGCAAAAAAAAAAGAGAGAGAGATACTTTGTGGAAATAGAATTGGTAAGGCTATACAATTGATTAAATATGGTAGAGTTGAAGGAGAGGACAAAGTCAAGGAGAGTTCCAAGGTTACAAAAGAGTTAACTGGCAGGATGATGGTACCTGAAACAGAAACAGAATCATCTGAGGAGGAGCAAGTTTAAGAGGAAAGTTGATGATTTCCATCATGCTATGATCCATGTTAGGTTTTAAATGCTGAAGGAACATTTGAATGGAGATGTTCAATAGTCAGTTGATAATGCAGGATTGTTTTTCAAGAGACAGATCAAAGCTGAAAACTGTGGAGGGACTTCACTAGCAATATATTGCATCTAAAAGTAAACAGAAAAAAATAAGCATTTCTATTCCATTCTTCATCAACACTTGTAAATAATCTTCTCCTTTGTCATAGAGCACATTTTCTATCCCACAACTTCCATAGAGTTTAGGTGTTTAAATATGCTATCCATACAACCTCAGGTTTGTTGTGTTTTTTTTCCAGGATCCACTACGACACATTTCTGTAAAAGGTATGTCAACAAATCCTTGAAGCGTTTCCCTTTGGCTCAGAAAACATGTCCTATCTCACGCATTTCATTAAATCCAACTAATGTTGCTTGCCAGAAACTATAACCTCATTTTGACTGTTTACCATCCATCATATCTAGAGAGGGAGAACAATAAGAGATTAATGTAGTTGCAGAATAAAGCACCACCCTCATATTTGTTATGGTTCAAAAATAGAGTAATTTTCAATATAATTTCTCAACAGAATGGAAGTTCAACATCAGGGAATTGGCTAATATTAGTGCAAAAGTAGTTATAAACTTTTTTAACTGCTTGTGGACAGCTAGATGGCATAGTGGATAGAGCACTGGCCCATAAGTCAAGAAGACCTGAGTTCAAATTCAGCCTCAGACTCTTAATGCTTACTAGCTGTGTGACCCTGGGTAAGTCATTTAACCCCAATTGCCTCACAAAAAAGAAAACTTTTTTTTTCTTAAATAATCACAACAGATTTCTTAAAGAATAGAAAATGTCATCGCTTGAGAAAAAAATTACTGTACTATACTACCTACATTATCATATTATCCTTCTTTCCTCCTAACCTTATCTGCTTTCTCTTCCTTCCTTCTTCCTCAAATCTCATCTGATACCAAATGGCATCTTCTCATAGTTTCCTTTCCATCCCTACATTGCTTCGACTCAGGCTGTCAACATTTTTCTTATGGATGACTTCAATAGCTTCCATGGTTAAAGTCTCTAACTCCAGTGTCTTCCCTATCCCATCCTTCACACTGCTGCCAGCTTAGTTCTAAATTGATATTCTCATAATGTCACTCTTCTGTCCAAGAAGTTAGAAGAATTCTACATTAATGTCTTGGCTTTCAACTCCTTCCATAATCTTGGCTCATCCTTTTTGACACTGTATAATAATATTCTCCAGCATGTATTCCTTATTTCATTAAAGCAGTTTTACTCACTCATAGTCTCTGAATAAGTCATCTCTAGTTCATCCACCTAGAATGTCTTAATTCTATTCAACAAATATTTAATGTTCAATTAATATTTAACTATGTGTAAGGCCCTGCCCACCAAAGTTGATAGGGATATGGAATAAAAAATGCAATAATACTGACCTCAATGAACTGACATTTTACTTTGTCATCTATTATGTACAGTTAAATAGAAGGTAATTTGAAGAGAGAGAGGGCACTAATATCTGAAAGAATCAAGGAAAACTTCACAGATGAGTTTGCATTCAACCTGACTTTTAGATTAAAGAAAATAAGGATTCTGAGAAGTACAAATGAGCTGAGGGTATTTTCCAGGCATGGAGTGATAGCCTGTGTAAAAGTATGGGGGAGAAGAATGGAATATTAAATTCAGGAAATATCTAGTAGTCCAATTAAGTTGGAATGTATAGTGCATGAAGGGCAGTCTAGTATATCAAATAAAATTAGACTGATAAAATTAGATTGTCAAGAGTTATAAATTCCAGGCTGATGGTTTTATATTCTATGCTATAAGCAATAGATAGCTACAGAAGTCTTTTGATCAAGAAAGTGACAGGATCAGGTATATGGGAAGATCACTTTGGCAGCCATGTATGTGTGAAGGTTGAATTAAAAGGAAGGTTGGGGTGGGGAAATTAGAAGCAGGGAGAGCAAATAGCAAACTATTATAACGGTTCAGTTGAGAAGTGAAGAGGTCTAAATGATAGCCTAATTGCATTGTGGATGAAGTTCTCTACCAGATGCAAAGATTTTGTGGAGCCTTTTCGTGACAAGGCTTAGCAACTGATTAAAAATAGGGAAAGGAGTCAAAATTGTCTCCAAGTCACAAATCTGGGAAACTAGAAAAGTGCTGGTACCCTTGCTCGTATAGAGAAGTAAACAGAAGAGACAAGTTTGTTAAAAGTTTTGAACATAAAGCATTTTAAATATTGATAAGAGATCCAGATCAGTAAGTCATTTGGTTATTAAATAATTATTTAGTTAAATAATTAAAGATACTAAAAGAAAAAGACTCTGTTCTAAAGGAGCTCACTAATGTGGGTGACAACATGAAAATTATGTCAAAACAAGCTATATACAGGATGAATTGAAAATAATCAATAGAAGAAAGGCACTAGAATCAAGAGGGATTGAGAAAGGCTTCCTAGAGAAGGTAGGATTTTAACTGGGACCTGAAGGAAACTAAGGAAACCAATAGACAGAAATGAGGAGAGCATTCTAGATAAGGGAGATAGCCATAGAAAATGTGCAAGGTGTCCAGTAGAGAATTGATAGTATAGTGCAGGAGTTAGAGAGGGAAATTGAATATAGATACACATAACTATAAAGATGATAATTGATCCATGAAAATAAATTAGATATTCAAAAGAGAGGGAATACATAGAAGGAAGAGAAATAAGTCCAGTATGGAGCCTTGACAAATATGTTTTGAGTCACCTCTATCCTTTTCACTGGATACCTATCAGTTGGAGAATGGTTGAACAACTTGTGGTATATGATTGTGATAGTATACTTCCGTGCTATAAGAAATGATGAGCAAGGTGGTTTCAGAAAAACCTGGGAAGGTTTATATGAATTGATGATATAACAATAATCAATTGTGAAAGACAATGATTCTGATCAATACAACGATCCAAGACAATTCCACAGGACTTATGATAAAAAATGCTTTTCATTTCAAGAAAGAAACTGTTGAATTCTGAATGCAGAAAGAAGTATAATTTTTCACTTTAAAATTTTTTTCTTGCCCTTTTTCAATGACTAATATAGACATGTTTCACAAGATTTCATATGTATCATTGATATCATACTATTTCCTTCTTAGGTGGTAGAAAAATTGGAGGAAGGATGAGAAATCAGAATTCATAATTTTAAAAAGCTAAATGTTGAAAATAAATAAATAAATAAATAATTAAAAAATACTTCCTCAAAGTAAGTCCTATTTCATTCTGCATATCTCATCTCCTTTATAAAGTGTCTCCCAACCATTATGAACAAAAATATCTTTTTTTCTCTGAAATTTAGTTGCACTTCTAGTCATTACCACTTAATTGCATTCCTATTCTTTAATTCTATATAAAACATTTTTTCCTTTTTAAGTTCAGTTTAAGTGTCAGCTCCTTCAGGGGGAAGGCCACTTTAAATTTGTGTTTTATCTCTTATAGCTCCCAGTTTGATATTGGATTTAAGCTGGTCATGAACAAATTCGTATTGGCCGAGATTAATTTAAGAGTACCTGAATTTTTTCAATGAATCTTTAATGCATATCTATTATAACAGTGCTTTCCCATAAATAGAAATAATAAACCACTGTTCATATTTGGATTGGACTAAATGCCATCCCTTCTCATTCTGACATTCTGCTTCTCTGTTATTTCTCATCCAAGCCCTCATAATAGCCTCCTAACTGACTTCTCTTCTTCCAGTCTCTACATCCCAACAATTTATAATACTTTGTCCTTATCAGACCTCTTGTAAAATATTGAGTTCCATTTTAATCATGCTTTTTAAAAAGGCCATAGATCAGTTAGGGCAGCTAGATAGTTCAATAGATAAAGAGTATAAGATCTGCAATCAAGAAGACCTGAGTTCAAATGTGGCCGCACACTTTCTAACTGTGTGACCCTAGGCAAGTCCTGCCTCAGTTTCCTCATCTGTAAGATATCTGGAGAAGGCAATGGCAAACCATTTCAGTATCTTTGTCAAGAATATCTCAAATGGAGTTACAAGACTTAGACACAACTGAAAAGCAACAAGTTGGAGAGAATTCAGGTAAACCAGGATGGCTAAAATAGTCAACATTGTAACATGAGAATCATTCGAAAGGACTTGTGATGTTTAACCTGGAGAAGAGAAGCCCTTTTTGTATTTAAAAGGCTATCAAGTAAAAAGTGGGTTACCTCTGTTCTGCTTGGCCCCAGAGAGTAGAACTAGTAGCAATAGATAGGAATTTAAAAGAAGTAAATTTAAATTTTTGTAGCAATTCAAGTTGGTGGAATAGGCTGCATTAAATGGTGGTGGATTCTTTTTCCACTGAAGGTTTTCAAGTAAAATCTACATAACCATTTATTTTCTGGTTACATTTCAGGGAAATTATTTTTCATCCAGACTCGATGGCATCTGAAGTCTTTTCTACCACTGAAATTCCACAAACCTGTGAAGTGATTTCATATTGCTAAGTTTTACTTTCGTTACTGTTAAAATGAGAGAATTGCACAAAATGATATCCAAGTTTCCTTCCAGTTCTCACATTGGCTGAAAATAGAAAGAGGGGGAAAAATAGTTTTTCAATATCTAATAAGCATATGAAATCATTCCGGACTTTAGGAAGTTTACATCCTTGTATTCCTTATATTTGTATTTACTGAATAGGGAGTGATGTGGTCAGAGTGGTACTTCAAGAACATCATTTTAGCATCTGTATGGAGGATGAATTAGAAAGGGAAAACACTTGAGGCAAGGATTTTCTATATGAAGTCTTCTCTGATTCCTCTTCCTATTCCTCAACTGTTGATGTCTTCCCATGAAATTAACTGGTATTTTATCTATCCTTTCATCCACCCATAAATACAAACACGTATATATAATATAAGTATAAATATATATTATAATATATAATATAATAATTATATGTATGATATAAATATAAATATATTTGTATTCCTAGCACCTAATATAGTGCCTGGCACATACTAAGAACTCAATAAATAATTCTTGATTTTGTTTTCTGATGCCTGCCTTCTTCCCTATTCCCAAGTTAGACAAATGGAAAGAAAATAAAAATGTCATAAATTTTCATAGTCAAAAACCAAATACCCATATTGGTCAATAAAATGAAAATCCTGCCTCTGCCTACCTCATGTCCTCTGATTTGGGGAGGAGATGGGAAATGGATATTGAAAGCTCTTTTCTGATCATTCTCCATTTAAGGATGGCACCCAAGTGATGATTTTCATTATCATTTTTTACCTAGTTACCTTTCTGGACTTCATGTCTAGAAATACATCATTCTGCAAGGTGAAATAAGTTTAGAGATACACCTCTTCAGATATTTTCCCACTCTGCTTTTCAGCTGATTTTTATCCCCTATTAGAGGAGCTCCTTAAAGGCAAGAACTCATGACTTTCTGTGTTTGTCCAGTGCTTAGTTCATTATCTGGCATACAGTAAGAGCTTAATAAATAGTTACTGACTGACTAATTTCTCCACTGCTTACACACAGGAAGCCAGGTTGAAAGCAGATTGTGAAGTGCTTAAAATACTCAATTAAATTAGTCTGATGTTGATTCTAGAGATTATAGGAAGCTACTAGAATTTACTAAATAGGAGAGTGACATGGTCAGAGCAGTACTTCAAGAACATCATTTTAGCATCTGCATGGAGGATGGATTAGAAAGGGGAAACACTTGAGGCAAGAACTTTCTATATGAAGCCTTCTCTGATTCCTCTTCCTCAACTGGTAATGTTTCTCCATGAAATTAACTGGTATTTTATCTATCCTTTCATACATACATACATATATAAATACATAAATATGTATTCATACATATATTACAAACACACACACATACATGTTCCACAGCATTTTGCCTCTACTAGGACCATCATCTACATCATTTCTTACTGATAAGCTACCCTCTTACCTTAGATCTTTTGGCTCTGACAGATAAACTTTTGTTTTATCTTGACAGGGTCAAAGTCACATTAAACTACGCCATACCATGCCACAATGCATATGCTTCCTCTGCCCCTTTTCTGGTGTCTTCACTTTTAGAATGTAAGATTCTTGAGGGTAGGGATTATCCTGCTTGTTTGTATTAATACTTAGTGTTCTATCTGTCTGTATGTCTGTCTATCTATCTACCTAAGAATCTAACTATCCCTGTCTATGTATCAAAACCAGCTTTCTTAATAGAATGTAAGGTCCTTGAGAGTAGAGATTTTTTCCATTTTTGTTTTTGCAACCTCAGGGTGTAGCACAGTGCTTGACTCACATTAAGAGTCTGTTAAATCTTGGGGCAGCTAGGTGGCACAGTAGATAGAGCACCAGCCCTGAAGTCAGGAGGACCTGAGTTCAAACATGGTCTCAGACACTTAACATTCCCTAGCTGTGTGACCCTGGGCAAGTCACTTAACCTCAATTGCCTAAGCAAAAAAAAAAAGTCTGTTAAATCTTTGTTGATTGATTTATGGATAATTTATAGTGAGAAAAGAATTGAATATATACCTAAAAGTGTCAATGTGAATGGTTATCACATGTGGATTTTTGAAGGCTAAAAATAGAACCTGAGAAGGGAGTAACATAATTATGATAGGGAACTCCATCAATTTGATCAATTCAGATGTCTCAAACAGTCTGCTCCAGAAGATGGTGAGTTAATAAAATTTTCCTAAATATGAGTATTGGGGAATCAGTGGATCCTCACAGTCTTCCAGTTCTCATTTTCTACCCTCAACCCAATGTGGGTGGAGGATAGAAGTCATGGAGATGATATTCTCCAGACCATCCAGGGAAGGAAGTACTCCTTTACCCACTCACACAAAAACAAAGAGATCAGCCCTTCCGCCCAGTAGTAGTAAGCTGTAGCTGGAGGAGAAAAGTTGGGGCAGCCACAAGTAGTCTTTGCACTATAACAAGAGTCTACTCTATCAGCTCATTCTCTCAGTTTATACTTCTGCATATATGCCTGTGGCTGCAAAGCCACGGAAGGTTCTGTCCCTGAATCCACATAGCCTTGGTTAGTTATTTAGCAGGTGGATAATTCTGGAGGATGAGAATGGGAACAGTAAACAACTTTTTAAATGGAACAGCTCAGAGGGCCCAAGCCCATGCTCTTATTCTGAGAAAGCTCCTTCTCTGTTGGCTATGAACTAGGTTTCATTTTGGGGGAAAAAATAAGAAAAAGACATCCAAGCTGTTGAATCAAAGATCTATAATCACAAAGGAAATTGCTTCAGATTTTGGCAAGAATTAAGATTTTTTTTATCAAATATGTTTATGTTGATATTTCCATTTTGAGACAGGACTTTCAATACCAGAAATTAGTTATTCCAGAGTTAGGTGAGAAGCAGATAAAGAAAGTACTATACATACATAGTCTAGTGACAGAAATAAAATAGATAAGGAAAATGGAGAATGGGAGGGAGGGAGAACTATTGCCCCTTCATGGATCAGAATTGAGTAGATAAACCCAGAAAGAGATAGTTGTCAAAAACAATTTGTATTATTGTTACACACACCTTTGCTGAGCCCCAATGATTGCATATGCTGTACTCAGATGTCTCATCTTAAGCAGGATTAATAATAAGTAATTGTATGGGTTTCTCAGCTGAGAATATTTTCAACTACCTATGCTTCCAGAGTGGTCCAAGCTGATTTTTGTCTCAAGCCTGTATGAGCAGCTTAACTGATTATCAGACATGAATAAGGGCTAAAGTTCTAAAACAGACCCTCAAGTCTAGGGACAACAGAGAATAGTGTCATCCTTTGTGAAAGAGATGATCTGTATTTGGGGCAGCTAGGTGGCACAGTGGATAGAGCACCAGCCCTGAAGTCAGGAAGACCTGAGTTCAAATCTGGCCTCAGACACTTAACACTTCCTGGCTGTGTGACCCTGGGCAAGTCACTTAACCCCAATTGCCTCAGCAAAAAAGCAAAAAAAAAAATGATCTGTATTCTACAAGTGTACTGGTGGTTTACCTTCTACAGAAAATATTCCACAAAAATATTCAACCTATGGAATGATTCAACATTAAGTTGCTGTTGAAATTAAATGCCTCTCTGTATGTCATCAGGAAATAGCCAATTCAAAATACAACTAGTTAAAATAATCTATTAATATGGAAATTTTAACATGATGTGGAGTTTGTTCTTTTAAAAGGTATAGCTCAATCACGACACCAATCCCAACTTTTCCTACAATCTGTCTATTCCTAGGCTGACTTGCTCAACTCAGCTGCTGCACTCAGATCAGGATGCTGTCCACAGGGGTTAGAGGAATATCCAAATACAACTCACCTTCAGGATTTTAGGGAGAACACCAGAGTGTGTTTATGGGGTATTCAGGAAGGATAAGCATCTCTGGTGTGAAGGCTTGCTGAACCCTTTGCAGGGCTGCTTAACCACCTTTGGTGGTCACCTTCACCCAACTCCCAACTGTGACACCAAAAAACTGCTACACCATCTTTACTTTACTGCAGTAAAACCATCTTGGCAGAAAGGCTAAACCATGTTGAGGATAACTGATGGGCTTTAAGCCTCTCAGTGAGTTAGGAAGCATATAAAGACTTCCTCTGGTAGAATGGCTGGATAAAAACAATTTGTTCCAATGACCAAAAGGTAGCTGAAATAGGTGGATGGAATGCTTAGAGCTTGGTCAGCTGTCCAAAATGCCCAGGTCATCAACTATGTCCCAGGTCATTGCTAGTCATCCTGATTTTTGTCTGGCCACCAGACTTAAATAACCCTGGAAGATAGAGTGAAGCTAATAATTTTGTGTAACTGCCTCACAAATCTATTTCACCCACATGTAAAGATATCACCCCATAATGTCTTAAGTGCTCTTTGAAAACAAAAGATAATGAAAACAATGATAAATATTGCTCCTGAGCCCCTACTAGTAGACTAATAGATATACAATATAAGTCCTAATGACACAATTAACTCTTAAATATGAAACATTTATTAAATAATGAGGCAATTTTTAAAATAGTTACAACATTTACTGAAGATAAGGAAAAAGCAGGAAAAATCAAAATATAACAATCCTTCCATTAATATAGGTCGTACTCTCCCACTAATGTATACAATATCAGCAGAGAGAAATGGAGGCATACACATGTAGAAGTAAGGTACATGAAAAGGGAAGCCTACCTCATGATTTTATAATATAGGTCTAAATCTTGGTGGTCTTTTTACAGGGAGAATCTGTACCATGCTTCTCCTTTTCTACTCTTTTATTGGAGAAAACTATATCTGCTGCTTTTGGGCTACTGAGCAGTTTTAAGCTCTTTTATTAAAGCAGCAGCATTATACTCTTTCAGTGATAGAGCAATAGGATCATCAGCTTTCCATGTCTGCTCCCTTGACTGGGATCTGAGGCTTGGTTAAGCTATTTCAGTGACAAGCAATTTCCTTAAATTGGAGAACTGCAAAGCTCCTGAGTTATGCCCTCTGAACTCTGAGAAATTTCTCCCTGTTGAGCCAGAAAAGTCAGTCGAGGGCAATGTGGTGAATTTTCTTAGGAGTTTTTCTATTTCTGGGTTGTAGAAGGTGTTAACAGTCAGTATCTCTCCCTCAGTTCATCAGCAGGATAAGCTTCTGGAACTTACAGCTCCACAAATACCTGCAGACATGAAATCTGTGCTTAGCTCCTATCAGCTTCTATATTCTGTAAGCAGATTTCTTTCAGCATTTTTTTCCTATAAGTATTCTTATGCTGGCTTCTCAATATCTGATTTCCTTTCTCTCTAATTCTTCATCTAGTCATTCCTGGCTTCTCATTCCTCAGATAAAGACCTGCTCATGAGGAGGGGTCCGTCTCTAACTCAAGTAAACTCAGAGTTCATAATTCTTTCAGGTAAAATTCAAAGTCCAGTTTTTGTCATAGTCCCTAGATAGTTCTGTGGTTTATAGTTTCACATCTGTATCCTTGAAAATTCTGGAAACAGTCATATGTAAAGAACTGGTTAAGAGCCATCCTCATTTCAACCATTCCCATCTTCAGTCAGTAATCATGATTTTCATATGCTTTCATATAAATTCTTGGCACATTTCTTAGGGCAGCTTTTTCTTAAATCTTCAGAACAGTTTCAAGATGCTTGTCTCGATGTTATAATCCCCAGATTTATAAATGCAAGTAGAAGGTTTAAATAGTCTCAGAAAAGGAGTATTCAGGAGTGTCTATGCTTTTTAGGTGGCTGAACAATGTTACATATTCTGGTTTGTCTTCTAGGAATATCAAGGCAGTGGGAAAAGGTATTCCTCTACTATCTTAACTTTATGATCATGTGTTTAAGATGAAAAATTTATGTTCTTCTTTATTCATCGTTTATAGCTCACTTGTTTCCAAAATGATTTAAGCCAATAAAAATATTTTCTATCTATAGTTTTCTATTCACAAAAGAAAAATTCTTAATGTGTAAATCCTGAAAGAGTCTCTATTTAAAATTTATGATTCTTACAACATAAAGGGATGCCATTAATGGATGCTTTAAAAGTTCAGTGGCTTATGTTCTCATCAATTCAAGTATGGGTTGCTTTTGTCAGTCAGCTGTTCAGTCAATAAACATTTATTAAGCACCTAATATGTGTCAGGTCCTGTGTTAAGTATTAGAGATACAAATACAAAAAAAAAATCCCACAATCTTTGCCCTCAAGGAGCATACAATCTAAAGAGGGAAGACAACTCACAGAAGGAGCTGAAAAGGGAGGGAAGATATGGTACTAAAAACAAGGATATAAGAGAAAAGTTCAAAGGAGTGCAGTCAGATGGGAAATGAAGAGAAGATTTTTTAAATGGAAATTTGGGGAGGAGCTCTCCACTGCACCTTTAATTAGAGAGGTCCTGGGACAGGAATCTTGTATGTGTCCGGCCTGGGAGATCCACTCCACTTCCTAAAGGCTCCCTCTAGATTTTTTGGCTATGTATAGATATCAATAGTGCATCACATTATGAATTCCTAGAGGCCACTGAAGGCATTTTCAGAATTTACAAGGTCAAAACTATTTTCATAATAATATTAAAACATTTTAAGTTCTAATATGGTAAATATGTAATATATATACATTATATATGTATATATATATATAAAACCTGCATAAACAAAAACTCTTTGGATATAACATGTAAATTTTTTGAAACCAAAAATTTTGGGAACCATTGCAGTAGAGTAGACAGGCTGGCACTCACCATCTTGGAGATATTCCTTACACAATTTCTATGGTTTTCTTAACATTTTAGTGGTGTCCAACTCTCCATGAGCCCATTTGGTATTTTCTTGGTAAAGATATTGGAGTGGCTTGCTATTGCCTTCTCCAGCTCATTTGATAGATGAGGAAACTGAGGCATACAAGATTCAGTGACTACCTAGGGTCACACAGCTAGTCAATGCCTGAGGCCAGAGTTGAACTCAGATTTTTCTAGCTCTAAGTCCAGCACTCTGTTTACTATATCACCTGGCCACCCTATTTCTCTCGTACAGTTCTTCATTACTGTGTTGCATCCTACTCATGATGACCACACCCTTCTTTGTTGTGTTTTGAGGGACCTGTAACATTAATTCTTCAGAGGCTGAAAGAATATGATTTTTAAAAAGATGACCCTTGTTTCAGCGAGAAACATTAGCTGATTTTCTCTCATCCTTCACTGTGCATCCTCTATGCTGGACCCTTGCAAGTGCCACCTACAAATGAGAGACATAAAATTATAAAGCCACTAAGATTTCTGCAGAAAAGGACACTAATAGTTACAAGAGGAGATCTTGACCCAAATTATAGTCTCAATTAAATCAGCCCATCAATAAAAATTTAATAAGTAACTATTATGTGCCAGACATTAAGCACTGGAGCAATGAAAGCAAAATTGAAAAAAATACCAACCTTTTTTATTGGAAGAGGCAATATGTATATCTGTAAGCATTATAAAATAAGTGAAAGATTGAGGAGAAAGGCACCAGTAATTGAAGGGATTAGGAAATAATTTCTTTAGAAAGTAATGTTTAAATTAAGTTTTGAAAGAATGTGGGAATTCAAAGAAGTAAAGGTGAAGGAGTGTTCTTCCAGTCACAAGGATGGCCCATACAAAATGTATCTATTCCATCCCAAAGTATGCTCTGTAAGCACACACTAGGCCTTTAAGGAATATTTTTTTTAAATTTAAAATGTTTGCTGAATTGGGGCAGCTAGGTGGCGCAGTGGATAGAGCACCAGCCCTGAAGTCAGGAAGACCTGAGTTCAAATTTGATCTCAAAGACTTAACACTTCCTAGCTGTGTGACCTTGGGCAAGTCACTTAACCCCAATTGCCTCAGCAAAAAAGGAAAAAAAAAATGTTTGTTGAATTAACCGTCCATCTGTTTGTGAAAGAAATAGACTGCACGTATACTAAGACTATTTAAAGGACATGAAGAATAGTTTAGATAAGTTCCCAGTTAAGATTATATCTGTGTTAGGGATAAAGTTAATGTGGCTCAGGGCCACCAAAAACATGGTCCCAATGCCCTGGGGAAAAGGGATTGCAAAGAGTCAAGAGAGGAAATGTTGCATAATTTTCCCACAAAATAGGGAGGTATTTTCAGGTTTGCTTGCTTATTTATTGTCTAATAATAGATACTTATCTTAGTTCCTTTAAGATATGCAGTTCAGAAGGTATAAGATTTGTTTTTATGGATCAGTGTGTAAGTGTCCCAATCTTTGTAATAAATTTTGCTTATCAATCTTGCCGTACTTATAATAAATGTTTTTCAAATAAACATTTTCTGATTGAAAATAATTGAGATTTTCTCACCCATTTGAACACAGGTGGGAAGATTGTGGATAGAGGTATATTGTCCACTTCCTAGACTACGCAGGTCACCCTAGGGCACAGATAAAGAGATTTTGCTAGAGTAAATTTGCCTCCATTAACCCTAGAACCTTAAGCTTTTAGCCTTTATCCAGGAGCTATTATTTCTCCATAATAAAGTCATTTGCTAGGAACCCAGGCCCATTTTGCCTTCTGCTTTGGGGAGCTGGTAAAGGATAGCTAATTCTCTGAACTAATATGTTTACAGAATTCAAAGAATTTCAGAACTATCAAGTACAGTCTTGACAAAAAGGGACCCAGAGAAGTAGAGACCTGCCCAATGGGGCACAATTAATGATGGAGCTGTGTCCCCATAGAAATTAAATCTCTTGATTCCTGACTGAAAGGACAATAGTTTTTCTCCACTGTGCAGCTTTCCTAAATGCAACAGAGAATATGAATGGAGGGAAAAAAGAAAATCCTATTCTTCTCTTTTGGACCACTTGAAAGATTTATTATATATTCTCCTATTCAAAGATAAATGAAACAAGCTGATCATAAGAGGAACAATAAAGTAACTTGAAATTAAACTATAAGAGGTGCCATTGGAGCAAACGAGATTATTTAGCTTAGAGAAGAGAAGACTTAGGGGAGACATAATAATTCTCAAAATATTTCAAGGATTGCCATACAAAAGAAGGATTGAATTTATACTGCTTAAACTCACAGAATAGAACTTGGAGAAATAGTTATACCCCTTAAAGCATTCCAGAACAACTTATAGTCTAAGGGAAAGAAAAGCAGTTTTCCTCCTAGAATCAATCAATCAAACAATAAGTATTTGTTAAATGTCTTCTATTCACCAGGCACTGTGTTAGATGCTGGGGATACAAATGAGAAAAACAAGCCCTGCTCACAAGGAACACAATGTTTTGCTATTTAAAAAAAAAAAAGCAGACAAGAGGTTAGTTGATGAATCAGTCCACAATTACTGAGCAGTGGTTCTGGAAAGCATTACTTAGTCTCTTAACATGTTTCTCTCATTTACTCACTGGGAAAGTAAATAGGCAAATGACTTCAGTTTCTCCATTTTTTTATAATTAGTTGTAGGAACAGACTCCAATCTAATCAGCATTTTAAACATTTCCTAAGGCACTACTAAACCCACTACGTGGGTTTCTAGCTGAAACCAAAACCAGTCCCTGCCTTCAAGGAGTTTGCATTCTATTGCAAAATTAAACATGTATAAAAATTTTGGAAAGAGAACAGCTGGTAAAGAAAATTTATATGTATTAGCAAGATATGCTGATTAAAATAATAAAATATAGAAATTACAAGCTCTTTATCAGGGACAGAGTATATATAACACAGATGGAATTATCTATTTGCCTGATATCTTGCAAATAGAATCAAGAAGTTTTTTTTTAATTTTTTAAATTAGGGAGGGAGAAAGCTAGCTATGTATGCCCATCAATCTAGATAACACAAAGATAAGCTACAACAAAGGAACAATAAAAGCACCAAAAGTTCATAAGAGATAAAAAGAAAAGGATTCAGTAGCAAAATACATGACTTCTTATGACTATTCAAATGTCTAAAGTTTAAGTAACAAACAAGAGAATTCAAAAAGTCTAACACAAAAAGACAAAATTAACTTAATAGGTATCTTTGAAACTTATTGGGATATAACCGAAGACTGCATCAAAGCTGTGGATAAAAAGTATAGCATACTCAAAAGAATAAGGATAGGGGCAGCTAGGTGGTGCAGTGGATAGAGCTCCAGCCCTGAAGTCAGGAGGACTTTAGTTCAAATCTGGTCTCAGACACTTCCTAGCTGTGGGACCCTGGGCAAGTCACTTAACCCCAATTGCCTAAGCAAAAAAAAAAAAATAAGAATAGATAAAAGGAAGAAGGGTAGAATTGTATATAAAGAAGATATACTGATAAGAAAAAAACAAGAACTCAAAAGAAAACAAGATTTATGTAACAAGCAATAGAAGAAAGAGAATCAGAAATATTTTGATCATGACTACACATTATATACCACAATTATAGAAAGAAGAAATAAATGAATTCAAATGGGAGGCTTAAATTCCACAGACATTTTATTTTACAAGAGCTTCTTTCTGCCAAAAGCAGACTAGCCAATAATTTTGGAACTTCTGGTAATAATAATTTTATCTTTCTCTAAAAAGAATAGCAAATTCAAAATGGAGAAGAATCCACAAAGAGAAATCCTGTTATGTTTCTGATTCTAGCATGGAGAGTCATTTTGTAAAGGTAAAAATAATGAAAATGTTGGGGGGCAAATGAATACTACTTACAAGTTTGTGATAGAGCAGGAGAAATGTGGGCATATCTTCACAGGCTCACTGGATGGTGGGAGAATAGACTTCAAAAGATAGGAACATCCCATGAATAAAATTCCTGTCAAAGAAGCTACCTCTGGAGGAATGAAACACATTCCCAAATATCATTTGAGCCTTACAACAACTCTGAAAGGTAGGTACTGATCTTTTCCCTTTTAACAGAAGGGGCAAACAGAGATTAAGTGAGTTATCAAGATATCAAGAGAAATAATTCTGATGAGTAGGGTAGATAATGATGTCTCTGAAGAGACTGATGTGGATATACAGAGAACACGTCAACAGATACTGATTTTTAAAAGATATATATGGAGATCAGGGATGAAAAGCAGGTAAAAAAGGATAAATATCCAAGTGTGTTGTGGTCTTTAAAAATATCAGAAAAGGGCCAAGTAGCTTGGAAGGGTGAGAGGCTTGGGAAGAGAAATAAGTCCAGTTTGGGGCCTACTGACTTTGTAATATTTATGGGATATTGAAGAACTAAGCAGTCAATTGGAAATTCATGTTTAAAATTCCAGAAAGAGACAAGAGCTGGATCTATAGAGTTGGGTTTTCTATACATAAAGATATAATTGAACACGGGGATTTTTGAGGTCACCAAAAGGGAGAATATAGAGATAGAAGATCCAAGAGAGAATCTTAGGGTACACTAAGTTAGGGGTTGGGAGAGACTTCAGCAAAATAGACCTGAGAGATTAAATAGCAAAATTATGAAGCAAAGTTTTCTTTCTCTCATCTTCCTCCAATTCCAATTTAAGTATTACAACCATCTTCTGACATCAAAACAGGCAACTAAAGCCATCAGTTTTTCAGCTTTCATTAATGTTCCCTGAACAGTGCACAAAATAACTCCCATGCCATATCATGTGTCACCCACAGCTTTAGAGTCAGCATTTCTGAATGTGCTGATCCATTATCACATACTAATCTACTTCTTTGCTGTGTAAAAGAAAATCACAATCAATTCAATGCTATTTCATGAGAGCTGCCCACATTAAAAAGCTTTTTGTTTCAATTTTAAGTCCACAATAGGCTACTTCACAAGTTAGCTGGGGTAGGCAGTGGCACACCAATTGAATTCCCATCCATTTGGGGCTTGGTTTGGCTTATAATCAATATGAAACCAGACATCACTTACTTTCTAGATCACTCTGTTACTCCCTCAGCTCTCCCACAACCCTGAATGACCTTTCCTGACTCTATGTGTTTATAACAATATGCCATTCATCTGGCACTATCTATTGTCTGTTATGATATTTTTTACATATATCTCTTATTGAGAGTATTCTGGGCCTTTTACTCACAAATACATTTATATGTATCTGTGCTAAGACGGTACTATGCTTGTTTGCCCTGTTTCTCTGCAAGTGGACAACATCTACCTTCATAAGTCAGAAGCATAGAATTCTAAAGGGAAAAAAAATTTAATTGAAAATAAAATGAAGATGATGGGGAAAATCCATTCTCCTCCCAACCTCAAAGACACTCAGTCTATCTGAACTTGTTTCCTAATCTATAAAACAAGGTTAATCATGTCTGCATTATTTTTGCACAGTATTGCTTTCTTTGGAGCTCAAATGAAGCAATACATATATATATATATATATATATATATATAAAGTTCTTTATGATCTTTAAAGCACTATGTAAATATAATTATTGCAAGTCTGACCTGCTGAATTGTATTATAAGTTTCATTAGGTTAAGGACCTTGTCTTAAGCCTCTTTGTCCTCCCTATAACTTGTAAAATGATGTTTTGCATATAGTACTATCTCAAATATTTGATTGACTGATAATTCCATTCATTAGACTTCCCTTTATTTCTCCCTGTGGACCCATGTGTATAATATTCTTACTGTATAGATTACAGGTGCTAATGGGTCACCATTAACGCTTACTGAGAGTGTTCTGGGCCTTTTACTCATAATGCA
Organism: Myrmecobius fasciatus; assembly: GCA_023553655.1. NCBI lineage: Eukaryota > Metazoa > Chordata > Mammalia > Dasyuromorphia > Myrmecobiidae > Myrmecobius > Myrmecobius fasciatus. Next base: position 37,072 of record JAJPUD010006159.1, read on the forward strand.
TATTAGCTAATTGAATATTTACTAGTATTTAATAACAGCTAGTATTTATATAGAGCAAAATAAGCTAGGCACTATAACAAGTATATCATTTGAGCCTTACAACAACTCTGAAAGGTAGGTACTGATCTTTTCCCTTTTAACAGAAGGGGCAAACAGAGATTAAGTGAGTTGCCTAAAATCATAGACTAAGTGTCTGAGGCCATATTTGAACTCTGGTTTTCCTGATTTGAGGACCAGAGTTCTATCCACTGTGCCACATATCTCCTCTCTGTACATCCTCACACATATTTGATAGTAGGCAAAATGAAGAGGTAGGACAAATTTGCCTTCTACTTTTTCTTTCTCTCCTTTTTTTCCTTATTTCAACACCTCTTCCCGCACCCCAATTGTCCACTTCTCTCTTATCTTAATTTTTGTTTTCATTCATTAATTCATTTGAAATGGGGTGTTATATTAGCATTCTTTTTGCAGACATTTCAGTGGTGCTGTGGTTAGAGCACTGGAACTGGTATCAAGAAGATGTGAGTTCAAATTCAGCTTTAGATACTTACTAGTTGTAATAAATGTTTCCTTCTTCCCTCCCTTTGGCATTTTCAAGGATGACTCTTGTAAAAGGATCATTTACCCAAAGGAATGAATTCTAATGGTTGACTTTCATACCTAAATTTGAGAAAAAAATTTGGGGGGGGAGCTACAAGTTATGCTACAATGACATTTTAAAACTTATTCCTTATACATAAATTCTGCAAAACTGAGCATGACTCCTGGCTACAAAAAGTAAACCAGTCCCTATCTGGGTAATTTTTACAAAGACCCAACTCTTTCTTCCCATCTTCTCATCTTTTTATCTATGGCTTAACATGTAGCAATTGATAACTCATAGGAGCACGGAATTTTAGAAGAACTCACATATAATTGATTCCAATGCATTTATGATATTCATGGCAAACTGAGGCCCAGAGAGGTCAAATTACTTGACCATTGCCAGCCAAGTAGTAAGTGGCTGGGACAAGATTTGAATGAAGTCTGAATTCAAATCCAATACTTTCTCTACTAGAACCTAAAGTTCTGTTAAAAATGAATCTTAAAGCCAAATCAGAATATACTGTTCCTCTTTGCCCCCAGTAAGGTGCATGTATTGTATCCTACAAGCACTTAGCTTGCAGATAGTCTTTGCAATGGATTTTCAACTTAGAAAAAGTCCTCATGTCACCTACTGTCACCAAAATTTGATGCAGGGAATGCAGACAGGTTAAAAGGATAATTATTCTGTCATCTTCAGCCTCATACTAATGTTCACTTCTGGTCCAGTTTATCTACATTTTTATGTCGTCTTAACACCTCAGCTCCCTTGTCATATTTTGAGGTAGTTAAAATTTACTGGCCTTTTTAACTATGAGAAGGGAATGTGCCATTTCAACTAAATTGCAATGTTTGCAGCAGTTTGGGTGGATGGTAGGGTGGAGAGCACTTAGAACCAGGCACTGTGTAGTTTCTTATAGGAAAGGTATAATTCATTAGCAGGAAAGAGAATGATTTAGATTGTTTATGACTACTGTAAGTCCTTTGTGCTTTCTTTATTTCATTTAAATGATAGTATGGTACCCATTATACTTCCTTAGCTTGCACTCAAGTTCCTCTTATATACATCTGTGAAAGAAGCTCTAGATACCTAGACAAAAGCTGTATTCTTAACTTCTGGGGGGAAGCTGAGGGGATAAAAGAAAAAAAAACCAATTCTGAGTGAGAGCAAGCCATACTAAAGAATTATGGTATGGGGTCTAACCCCCTTTGATTGACCTTCATTAATATAAACCTAGAGAGAGAGTTCTGGACTATAAGTTATACTTTTATAACTCTGCAATATAATCACACATAATTTGAAACAAAACAATTTTTAAAAGCTCCCCCACTTCTCATTGCTTCCTTTCCCCAGAAAGAATATTTTGAAATATTCACATCATAAGCTTCTATATTCTGTTGTCATTAATTCTTTATTATGCCATGTAACAGCTCAATGGCTAATTGTTCATTCATGGTTTTCATTCTTGAGCAGGTGTTAACATGGTCCACATTTAATGTAGCCAATCAAAGATATTATTACAGGCTCCCTGCCCAAAGCCTATCTATTGTTGATAAGCAACATTCTAACTTAGCTACCTCTATTCCCCTTCCTGTCTCCCACACTTCAGGTTGTTGTATGGGTACCTGAGAGGAATAGAGTAGATGTAATAGGACTTAGTTTTCCTTACAAAATGATCCAGGAACTTAATTAATACCTGTTTGTGACCCACCTTCTTAATCCCATTTATAGCAATGGGTAGGTTGAGCTTTTCCTTCTTCCCTTGTACAAAAGGCATTTAACTTTCGCTAAAAAGAGACAAAACTGTCCTCCAGTCCTAATTGGCCAAGGCTTCTTCCAGCTCACCTAAGGGCTAAAATTTTCTAGCTTCATGGAGACCAGACTTGGTGGATTTCTGAAAAACTTGGAAGTCACAATATCCTATCTTTGTGACCAACACATTTCCACATGGAAAGAGGTCTTACCAGAAAAGCAAAATACTATTATATTCTTGTTGCATATCTTAACTATTTAGGGCAAAGTGAATCTTTTGTAAATTGTTCAATCTCTTTCAAGTGTGTCATTTCCTCCTCAAATTAAAGAGGATCTAAGAGAGTTTTTGGCTTTAGAGCCACCCCCAACATCCCACTGTTTGCAGATGATGAAACTAAAGGATAATATGTCTTAGCCATATTTCCATAGGTAGTAGATAATCATGAAAAGCAGGATTAGAACCCTGGACTCCAGATCATAGCTCTCAATATGAAAAGTACCTCAAAGGTCATCTACTTTAATCTTTTCCTTTTACCAAAAACAAACAAACAAAAAACAAACTTGAGGTCTAGGAAGTTAATTAGCTTGCCCAAATTCACACAAGCATTAATCATCAGAGATGCATCTTGAACCCATATCTTCTGAATTCAGTAAGTATTCTTTCCACTCACCTTGAATTCTTTCTATTTTTTTTTTTTGCTGAGGCAATTGGGGTTAAGTGACTTGCCCAAGGTCACACAGCTGTTACGTGTCTGAGACCAGATTTGAACTCAGGTCCTCCTGACTTCAGGGCTGGTGCTCTATCCACTGTGCCACCTAGCTGCCCCTCTTTCTATTTCTTCATATCATTTTTCTCACTTGAAATAAAAATTCATGCTTAAAACATGAAAGCATATTGCTATTAAGTCTTAATTGAAGAATATTTCAGGTAAATAAGCAAGGAAGATTTATCTGGTAGGGAATCTATGTAGGAATTCATACCATAACCACCCACGACTTCCTAGTGTGACAAACAGAAAAATAGATCTTTCTACGAGACTTCTTTATTTGCATGGTCCAACCCATGGCCAACTGCTATGTCTTCTCCTGGTGACTATTAATGAGGACACAGAGAGGAGGGTTGCCCATAGATTCTCTGATTCTTCTCTCTTATTCTGTTCAGTCAGGCCTCCTCCCAGCATATCTAATGAAGTTGGCAAAACATCCAGGCTGGTATGTCCATTTAGTTCCTCTTCAAGAAACTCAGACACTGAATCTCCTGTCATAAGTTCAGCTCCATTTCACCCTGCCATTGAGTTTTCTTGGCCAATGAAATAAAATGTTCAAACAAAAAGTACTCAGAAAGTTTGCTTCCATTTGTCCTTTAATTTAAAAAGAAATAAATAGGGAATAGCAGAAAGTGGGTAGTGAGGCAAATTGGGAATGAAATTGAGTTTCTAAGCAAAAAAGACAAACAAATCAAAAGCAACAAGAGTCTTAGAGAAGTGTTCTTGAATGAAAAATGTACAAACAATTTTGCTATACCTCTACTTTGCAAAAAAAAAAACACCCTAATTATTTTAAAATCAGTGATTATGGGAACTGGTCAATGGTGTCTCAGACACTGCTGGTTGGTGTCCTAAATAAAGAGGATTTTCTTTTCAGAAGCTTTAATAGACATTATTTATGTTGATTGCCAAAATTCTTTCCCTACCCCTCTACTTCCATCCATCAAACACATACACACACACACACACACACACACACACACACTCGTTCATTACTTTTTTTTAAAATAAGGATTCCTTATCTGAAATCTGATTTTCTGTTTTAATGTCAGACACTCCCACTCTTTTACATATTGGACAACTCTGAATTTCCAGTTTTATCTCTTTGTTCAGCAGTTTAGAAGTAGGAATTAATAATAATATCAACAATTTTTAAAAGAAAGGTTATTTATATAGCACTTTCAGTTTTGCAAAATCCTTTATATACATTGTTTCATTTAATCTTTACAGAAGCTTTATAAGGTATTACAGTTATTATTTCCATTTTATAAATGAGAAAACTGAGGCTGAAAGAGGTTAAGTGATTTGTTTTAGGATCCTACAGCTAGTAAGTATATAAGATGAAATTAGATGTTCAGTCTCCTTATTCCAATTCCCACAACTCCAGCTGCTATCATTTGGGATTAGTCTGAGCTGAAAAGAGCACTCATTGCAATTGCCTCTCCTTACAATTACCCCCTGCCTTGATAGCTGGTCCAGAGACCATGCCCTATTTGAATGAACTCTTTCTGCTCAGCTCCGGGGCTCCCTCTCTGCAGGCTTTGCTCTTCGGATGGTAGAGTGCCTCATGTGGCTATCTTCTCACCAGTTTCCTTACCACAGAGACAAGCTTTCCAGTTGAAGAATCATAATCAAACCAACACTGTCACTGCTACTGGCAAGGATGTATCAGTCTATTTATCTATGACTCCACTCACCAGTCTTGTAACTCTCTGAAGTAAAATATCTCTCTTTGGCCATCACTTATAAATATTCATTAGAATGTATCAATCAGTCAAAAAACATATCAAGCACCTACCATATGGAAGGAGGCAGATAGGTAGTTCAGTGGATATATCTCTCTGTGTGTATATATATATATATGTATATATAACATATATAAAACATATAAATATATATTATATATATTAATGGGCAATTAGGTGGCAGAGTGGGTATGATGCCAGAAATTCTTCCTGAATTCAGATCTGGTCTCAGACACTAGTTGTGTGACTCTGGCCAAGCCATTTAACCTCTGTTTACCTTATTCAACTACAGAAGGAATGGCAAACAAATCCAATATCTTTGCCAAGAAAACCACCTGAACAAGTATGGTTTATGAGGTCATAAGAGTCTGACATGACTAAATACAACAATGTGCCAGCTACTAAGTTAGACATTGGGGAGACCAGTACAAGAGTGAATAAAATTACTACTTGCAAATAACTCTTATTCTAATGAGAGAATCAACTAGTATTTATGAAATATACAGCATAAAAACAATTTTTCTTGTGTCATGAACTCCTTCCACAATCTGGTAAAGCCTGTGGAGCCTTTCTCAAAATAATGTGCCATGAAGTAGAATATGTAGGTTTACAAGGAAAAACAACTGTATTGAAATACAATGAACAAATACACATAGATGTGATGCTGGAGGGCATACACATAGCTAGGTAACAACTGGGATAGCATTTTAACCTGGAATCAGAAAGACTGATCATCCTGAGTTCAAATTTGGCCTCAGATACTTACTATCTATTTGACTCTAGGCAAGTCACTTAATCCTATTTACCTCAGTTTCCTTATTGGTAAAATAAACTGGAGAAGGAAATGGCAAACCACTTCAGTATATTTGTCAAGAAAATCGCAAATGGGGTCACAAAGAGTTGAACACAACTGAAACACCTGAAGATATTATTTCCCTCCTTAGGAACATTAATACTTAAAAATTATAGCTTAGTTTTTTGGATTCCACATCACATTCTCTAGTCATATTAAATTTATAGTTCATTTATCACCCTAGTTTTTTTTAATGTTCTTGTAGTTTTTTTTTTTTTTAATGTGACCTATTGTATACTTAAGGATGGGAGATAAACTGGCCCTATGATTTTACTGGTATAGGGGAACTCCTAGATGAGGAAATTCTCTTCCATCCCACAAGTGTAGATAGGCATCTTCTCAGCAACTAATAGTCTTAGAGAATTGCCAATAGCCCTTAAAGGTTAAGTAACTAACTCTCTGGAGTGAGAGATTAAGTGAGCAAAAAAAAAAGGACTAAAATAGCTTATTTTTTCTTTCTTTTTTTGTTTTTGGATAGCTTCTTTTATTAAATACTGAATTTAACTCTTATGAGCTATCATTAGAAAGAGAATTCTGAAGAGACCAAGTATTATAATGAGAGAAATGAATGGTAAGACTGAGTTTTCAGAGTTGAATAGAAGGCAGCAATAGTGGTGATGGTTAAAAGTGACTCTGGCAGTGATTTTCTCATAGTTTATTTATCAATATTTTATTGTTTGTTGTACTGTGAAAAACAAAAATAATGTGAGGACTTGGGCAAGAGCTATATAGGTTGGGCAGGAATGAATAGATTCCTTTTGCATAGCTGAAGGGAATACATAATTTTACGAGGTCACAGACTTATTTGAATGATTGAGTATGCTGTTAATAAATTTTACACCAATAACTTGATATTTATTTAAGCCTAGAATATTGGGAGGGGGTGTTTAAAAAAGGACACCAAAAGCTTAGAGGAAAAGAAATTTCTTCTGTTTAATAAACATTATTTAACAAATTGGTATGGGGGTTCAGAGATAATTGATTAATTAATAAAAGATATAATTTTAGTAATTAATGAGGAAAATCAGAATATACCTTTTGATTGCTTTAGAACTAGAATGGGAATAAACAGGGTAATCAGTCAAGCAGCAGGCTAAGAAGTGGGACTTTGGTATGCTTAATGATTAAGGTACATACTAATCCCATATTCAAAAGCCACTGGCTTTAACCTATAATACTCTACCATCTACAAGGCACTGCTCATATACTTGATATTCAAAGACAAACATGAAATAGTGCTAGCCCTCAAGAATCAGTGGGATATTGGTGTGTGTGAAGAGAAGGAGAAAGCAATAATATTTGAAGAGATCAGATTAAGTCCTATATAGGAGATGGCACCTGAGCTGAGCTTAAAGAGATCAGATAAAGTCTTATATAGGAGATGGCACTGAGCTAAGCTTTAAGACAGCTAGAAAAGATGAAGATGTTCGGAAGAAATATATTCTAGGCATGGAAAACCCCTATGTTCTGCTTAAAGACAGGAGAATTACAGAAGCCTGAGAATAAGAGTATAATAAGTGAATTTATTGGGAATGGGAAATAATTAGTAAGTTAGTTTGATTAAAACAGAAAATGCATAGAACAGACTACTATGACATAAGACTGAAAAGGTAGCTGAGACATAGATTATGGAGGACTTTAAATGGTAGCTGAGGATTTTGCATTTAATCTAGTGGCTTTAAAGAGTCAATGAAGATTTGGATTTGAAAATATCATAAGCTGACATTTTAGAGTTATGATTTTGGCAACTTTGTAAAGAATGGATGAAGAGGGAAGAGAGGAGAATTAGAGGAGATAACTAGGAGATTTTTGCAATAGTAAAAGAGAGATGATGAAGCTTTGCACGAAATCTGTAGCTGTATGAGTGGAGAGGAGACAAATGAGATATTGTAAAGGTAAAAATCAATAAAACTTGACAATTGATTCTGTATGTAGATGGAGAGAGGGAAGAGTGAAAGATGATGCTGACTTTGGGAGCCCAGCTAAAAATATGGTAGTACCCTCAGTGGAAATAGGAAAATCTGGAGAAAGGGAAGTTGAGGTATTAAAAAAATGTAATGAGTTCCATTTTGGACATGTGCTAAAGGTTGTTTGCCTTCAGATGTTTGTGGTTGTAGAGGAAAGCTAGAATGCCTATTCTTTAAGATCACTCTCAGTTTAAAAATTCTAATTCAAAGTTCTAAAAAGTCAATGAAAAATTGCTTTTTTTGGACTTTATTATTTCAATGAATGCATATTCTAACTATTGTCAGTACTCCATTCAGTGGTATATGTTACAACTTATTTAAATTCCAATTGTAAGATTTTTGTCTGAGTCTTTCTGTAAGTCTTCAATAGAGAACATAGTTAATGTGCTGGAGGATTTGCTTACGTCTTTTATTATTCACCAGTTACCAGTGCAGTATTTAGACTTTTTACCTATTTGCATTCTTTTACAATTATATCTTCCATGGATGTTTTATTTCTCCCCAATTCTCCTCTCTTCCAAATTTCCCTATTTCTACTTTCCATTCTGGATAGAATTACCTATTAGGTTATCTTACTGGAGTGCCTGATATCTTAATTCAGTTCAACTCAATTTTATATACATTTATTAAGCAGCCCACTACATGAGGCATTATGAATGTAAAAACCAAAAACATTTCTTGTCCTCAAGAAATCTAAATCCTACTGGGGTGGGTTAGGAAGGAATCTAATATGTGCACAAGTAGACAAATAAATGAAAACTAAATACAAGATTGTTTCAAGAAGTTGAGTACTAAACACTAAGTTTTGAGTAGTATAGGATGGAAATTTTGGAAAATGATCCTTCTTCCCCCATAGGTTCCTCTGGCATATGGCTTCATGGCTTTCTGAAAAAATTAGGTTCTTTTCCTGCTTTTACCCAAGAACAAAAATCAAATTGACACATACAACTATCACACAGAATGCAAAATTTTATAGAACTATATATTTTCAAGGTCTTTTAAAGTCACTAGCTGTATTTCTGCCCATTTTATTACCTCTTTTGCAGGCTAGAAAATTGACATCAAAAGGTCATATGGTTTCCACAGGTCACCCAATGAATCAGTGGTTGGAATTCAGAGTCTGACTTATAGATTTGTGCTCAGACACAGGGACATATTGCCTTCAGCCATATAATTCATCATTGTCCTATGGCTGCTATATACAGTTGCTTCTTCATTAAAATTTATTTGTATTTTTGCCTGGTACAATCTTCCCTTACTCCCTTATGCTTTTAGAGATGGATAACCCAAAGAACAGAACCATAGAAAAGCCTTCCCACTTCTGCCAGAATGCAAAGGCTTGATAAAGGCTCTAAAAAGTTGCTTTGGATGGAATTGCATTCTCAGTAAATCCCATCTTGTTATGTCAGAAACAGTACCATATATACAATTTAAGTGTCAAACAATTTAATTTTATTAGTGACACTGATTAATACAGCTGTCAGTAAATTGCAACCACCAACTTTAAAGCACCCTCTAAAGTTTAGATCTACTTACTACTCAAAGGATTTCGAGTTGATTTGGAGCAAGGTAGGAGTGCTCTCCCTCCTCCCCTTTAAAGACAAGGTGTATGAACCAACCATCCTTTTCTAAAAGAAAGGTGTGGTATAACTGAGGCAAGAAAGAACAAGTATATCACTCTTGCTTAAGTCTGCCCAAAGAATGGGATGGCTGTTGCAACGACTCTCCTAAAGGCTGAAGGCAAGATTGCTGATGAAAAACATGGGTTCATATAGGTGAACACGAATTCCTCTGAGAGGTTACATGGAAGACTGAAAAGAACATCAGACTTACAGCGAGGAAGGGCTTAAATGGGATCCTATGATTGACATTTGCTAGCTGTGTGACCATGGGCAAGCAACTAAGCACTCTAAGCCTCAGTTTCCTTGGACAATAATAAATGCAAATCTGATGGGCTTAGAGTCAGGAAGACTCATCTCTGAATTCAAATATAGCCTTAGACATTTAGTAGTAATGGGACTCTGGGCAAGTTAGTTAACCCAGTTTGCCTCAGTTTCTCATCTATAAAATTAGCTGGAGAAGGAAATAACAAATTGCTCCAGTATCTTTGCAAGAAAACATAAACAAAGGCCACAAAATGTTGGCTATCACTGAAATGACTGAACAACAGCAACCTTGGACTTCTAATCCAATGAATTGCCAATAGGATCAAAAGGAACAGAGCCAGGGGAAGAGGAAGGTTATAAGATCATAGATTTAGAATTGGAAGGGACCTTAATGATCGTCTAGTCCACCCTCCTCATTTTATTGATGAGAAAATTGAGGTCTGAAGAAGTTCAGTGATTTGCCTCTAGATCACAGAGCAGTAAATTGAGATTCAAACTCAGGTCCTCTGACTTTTAGTGTTCTATCTCTTATACCCTACTACCTTTGTTAGAATTGTCTTTTATCACTGGACCATGCCAGTTGGGCAGTTACACCAACCCCCAAGTTCTTGAACTCATTTTCATCCTCCAAAAAAGCAAGAAAGCCATTAACATTATTATCCCACCCAGGGATCCCTCTCAAGTAACCCCTTTGGAAAAACAGAATTCCAAAAAAGGGGACTAGTCTTTTTATCCATACCCTCAGATTCTCTGTCTTTTCTGTTTTACTCATTTACTTGAATTGCAAGGGTAATTTTCTGTGGCACTCTCTACTAGCTCCATTCTCTTCCCTCAGCACAATTGAGGAGATTGGGATTTTTTTATTTGTTTTTCTAGAGGTCTTTCATATCATCTAGGGAGAAAAGAGCAAAAGAAAATAAACTTAGAAAGTACAGAATTGCTCCATTGCAAAGTATGATAATCTTATTTTCCAAATACCTCTAATGGACCAGGAGCATTAAATGATTTACTATTCCAACTAGTCTTGCTTCCATTTCCATAACATTTAGGCCAGCCTCTGCTAATAATGGGTCACTAACTTGCCATGTTACATAATCAGGTAACTGAATATCTCTTAGGCTCAGTTTCATCATCAGTAAACTGGGTATGAATGAATCTAGGAGGGGAAGACCCTTAGAGTTTCTGGCCAAAGCAGAAATGATTTCTTTTTACCTTCAAAATGAGTCAACCATAACCAAATGGGGCTCGGCCTAGGATCTAATGGTGGCTAATTAGAATCAGATTGGTTTTTATTTAAGGACTGGTCCTTAATAAAAAAAAATCTAGCCAGTAAACACCAAGATATCTTGGAAGGCTTCAGAAGTGAAAAAGTGGGAAAAAAAAGAAAGCTTTAAAGAGCATCTGTAGGTCTGGGTATGATACCCTATGTAGACAGATGGAGGGAAAGAGGGAAGGATGTAAGAAAAGGGGAGGGAGAGAGACAAGGATGGAAGGAAGGAAAAAGGAAGGGAAGAAGGAAGGAAAAAGGAAGGAGCAAGAAGGAAAAGAGGGAAGGAAGGAAGGAGAGGGATAGAGAGAAAAGGAGGAAGGGAAGAAGAAGGGGAGGAAGGAAGGAAGGAAGGAAGGAAGGAAGGAAGGAAGGAAGGAAGGGAAGGAGGAAGCAAGGAAGGAGGGAGGGAAAGAAGGAAAGAAAGGCTAGCTTTACTCACAGAGATTATTTGTCCTTCATTTGTGAAGAGGACCATGACATCAGGGAAGCTATGCCATGACATGCAAGTGAATTGGATTTAGATGAGGGAAGGCTGTGCACTTTCCCCTCCACAGACATCTGCATCCAGTGGTCAGATATAGATCAAGACAAGTAGAGATGACCATGGATGAAATGGGAGACCTTGGCCTTTTTAAGCTAAGGTCTACAGCAGGTCTCAGTTTGACTGATGCAGTACCCCTTTAGTGATTAAGTCTAGATAGCACTTGTACAACTGATCTCACAAGGCAGTTGGAAGGAAAGCTCTTTAAAAAAAGCAAATCATGATGTTAATGTATTATTTACATTTACATGTAGCCAGTGCTTTGTTTTGTTTTTAAAAAGATTCTACAAATTAATGAGGCAGAGTAAAGGCAGAGTTGGATTGGGATTGTAGTGACCTGCCCTAAACTCCACTACTAAATATCCTTGGCAAGTCATTTTGCCTCTCATGTGTGAGTATCATCATATGCTTAAATCAAAAATAGCCCTTTCTTACATCTAAAATTCAATGGTTCTTAAATTTCTAACCATGGAGTAATTTAAGCAGAAAGGATAAATTGATTCATTCTCAGCAAATACTTCATTAACTTCAGTCTAAACAAGGAGATATAGATCTATTCAAACAAGTTCCAAGTGGAAAGAACAATGAGAAATAAAGTAAATAGGAAAAAATCCACTTTGCATTTTTGATGTGCTCTTCAGGATTTGTGCCAATAAAATACTAGTTCCTCAGGAATTAAGAAATTGTCCTCATTAAGAAATTAGCAACCTAAAATCTACAAAATGTTCTATAATCATCTGGTTAGTGTGGCTGAGGTCAGAAGCAAGACAGGGTTTCTGTGTGAACTAGTTTAGTTTTTCTAAATTCTCATTTGTAAATTGTATCCTCTGTATTGTGCCATCAACCATCAAGGCTTTAAATTTTCACCATAATATTCACAAAAAACACAAAATAAATTTCTTCATGGCATAGAAAGCAGAACTGTTGGCATTAAGATGTGTATTTATAAAAAGTGATGTGATAAGACTTCCCTTGAATTGCACATGCAGACAAACATGTGTATATACACATGTTTTATGTCTGAAGAGATTTAGTCTACCTTGCCTACCTATTTCAAGTTCTGCTTGAGGAATCCAACATTAGTAGTAAATCTCTTTTCCAAAATGGCTTAGAAATTCAAGGGGGTGAGAATTCAGTGAGAATTGGTGTTTAGCAAGCCCTATCTATTTCCATTTTAAAGTGTTGGTTCTTTCTCTATAATTTCAGGTTCTGTGCACTGAACAGATATTGGAGTTGGAGAGTGACTGGAAAATGTGAAACTCTGGAAGAAGGGGTCTCAAAATAGTAGAGGATTTCAACTTGATACAATGGAAGAAGTCATTTCCATATTCCATTCCTTTGAGACATAATATATTAATTTTCTCCACCATTAGCTTGTAACATGAAAATTTTCCCTTATTCTCTGAAGACTTGTTTTGACCATGACCCTGAATTAAACAAGATTGTTACTGTAAAAGACTGCTTTCCTTCCTTTCTTCCTTCTTTTTTCCTTCCTTCCTTTCTTTTTTCCTTTGTTTCTTTTTTCCTTTCTTTTAAATAAACTCAGCAAGCTGCCAACACACTCTTCACATCATCCACTAAAGCATTTCAGATCATGCCAGAACATGTCTTGACATTGCTAAGGCATTAAGAAAGAGATTTCCAGAAGCCAGCTTCTATTGGGTCAAAGAATTAGCTAAATCTTAAAGTAACCTTGTGTCAATCTTTGTTTCTTACCTTATTTTTCCTTCTTTGTAATACTTGTTAAGAATGTGGTAATAGAGTTTAAAGGTATTAAATAAAACTTTAATCACATTGTATAACTAGGGGGAAAAAACCTCCAGAAAGCTATAAAAGATGGAGTTTTAATGAGCAAGAAGGGAAGATAATGGCAGTGAAACTGACAGAGGTGCCCTTTAAAGAAAGCAGGTAGCAAATATTTAATGCATTTGACTGGGTTACATCTGGTTCTTTCTGCGTATTATAGATCAGTGAAGAAAAGCAATGACAGTAATTAACAATGACTTTCTGGTTGAACTTTTCAGGATGAAGGTTATTCCATGGAAGACGTGGAAAACCAAAAAGAAGGTAATTATACTGGTTTCATGGTTAGAATCCTAAATTTTTTTTGAGCCAGCTAAATAAATGGTAGCTGACAGTTTTCCTTTAACAAATGCAAGTTGAATTAAATGTCCCCAGGGTGTAGACAGGATGTTTTCACAGAAAGTACCTTAAGAAACAGATGAAATAAACAGCAGTTACTCTAACATTAAAATCTGTAGTTAATCAATGCCTTGTCATCAGTTCTGACAGCCAAACTGGCAGAATTTCCCTGTCAGATCTCACTGCTGGGGGGGGGGGGGATTTTAATTTTGGCACACTGAACTGAGCAAAGCTAAGAATCCAGTAGGAAATGAAAAGGCATGAGTTGGATTATGTTTTACAGGCCTCACAGCTCCCTAAATGTAATTTCCCTAACTCAGAAACTAGTTTCAATAACAGTTTCTCTGTTTTGCAAGGTTATTCTTCCCTAGAAAATTTTCAGTACATAGATTCACATACACAAAAGTTTAAATATTATTAGTTTACCAACATGAGATTGTCGCTATTTGGTTTGCACATCTCAAATACTTCCTAAGCTCCATGTGTTGCCTTCTCCACACAACACTGCAGACTTGCCAATGGAAAGAACATTAAAATCTTGTCAGCCAAAGAAACATGGAAGACCAGGTGTCTGGGAAGTGCTGGATCTTAATAGAGGAACTAACAAATCTTGTCGAAAGTCTCCTGGGAGGCTTTCCTCCTGTGAAAAGTCTTTCTTGTAGCAAGTTTTCTTCCCAGGACTTGGAAAGAGAAAGCTATTTAGATTATTTATTAAGTGTATACTATATGCTAAATATTGTGTTAAGTGCTAGAGATACAAATAAAGCAAAAAAAGTCCTACTGCCTTCAAAGAGCTTACAATCTAATGAGAGAAGCACATAAAAGAACAAAAGAATTGGAAAGAGGGGTGATGGTAAAGGTAACCATGAAGATGAGGGAGTTTTGAAGTCTCCTTAGAAACACAGCAAGGAAGAGAATGAGAATGGCCCATCTTGGGCCCTTCTACAAAGTGGAGGTTCCAGGAGGAATGCACTAATAGGAGAAAGGAACCAGCATAGCATTTAGCCACAATATTTCTGGCGGACTTAATTTTTGGGTTTCTTTCAGGAGGTGATTGGTGGATTGTTTCAAGGAGTATTTTGCCTTCTGGGTCTAAAATATCAGGGCAGTTTTCTTTTATGATTTCCTGGAAGATAGTGTCTAGGTTCTTTTTTTCATCATGGCTTTCAGGAAGCCCTATAATCCTTAGATTGTCTCTCCTAGATCTATTTTCCAGGTCAGTCATTTTTCCTAGGAGATATTTCATGTTTTTCTCTATCTTTTCATTTTTTTGTTTTTGTTCAACTGATTCTTGAAGTCTTGATGAGTCATTCATTTCCAATTGTTCAATTCTAATTTTTAATGTCTTATTTTCTTCAGTTACTGTTTTTAGTTCTTTTTGCAATTGGCCAATTACATTTTTTTGTTCATTGCATTCTTTTTCCATTTTTTAAATTTTATTTTGCAGTGATCTCATTTCGTTTCCCCATGTTTCTTCTAACTCTCTTTTAAGATTTTTTATGTAATCTTCAAAGAAAGCCTTGTGACATGGAGACCAATTTATGTCTCTCTTTGGGGCCTTTTCTGGAGTTGCTTTACCTTTAGGGGCCTCAGGATTTGAGGTCTGTTCTTCCCTCTCTCCATAAAAGTTGTCTATGGTGAGAGCTCTTTTTGGTTTTTTATTCATTTTTTTTAAAGTGTGAGGTCTGTTTAGGGCAAAGGTGGGACAGCTGTTTTAATTTGCCCTGGGGCAGTTCTGCTGATTGAATTATTTCAGGAACTGGGCAGTTCTGCTGATTGAATTATTTCTGGTGCTGATCAGTCTTGTTGATTGATTGATTGCTTTAAGGTGCTGTGTAATGGCAGCTAGGTCCAATGCTCATCAGGGCTTCAGTGGTTCACAATCTATCCCCCTCAAAAGGCAGACCCTCCAAACCACCTGCCCACAATCAGGACAGATTGGTCCAAGAGGCCCACAGAAGACTCCCAGGTGTGTGAAAAGCACAACCCTCCCACTCCTGTTCCAACTCCTGTTCCAGCTCCCTGCTCCAGCTCCCTGCCCCGGTCTCGCTGCACTGCAGTCTGGGTTCAGCAGACCACCCCCCTGCCCAATTAAAACAGACTTGTTTTGAGGTTCTTCCAGAGTATCTTCTTCTAGAATTGTGTTGTTCTCCAGATATTGTGGATTTTTTTGCTTCAAAATCAGTCTAGAGGCTTCATATGTTGTTGGTTTGAGGGGAGGTTAGAGGAGGTTACAGAGACTCCTGTCTGATCTCTGCCACCATGGCTCCCAGGAACCAGCATAGCAGAGAATGCTGTAGGATGAGAAGGTTGCAGGGAAAATGGATGCTCCAGGAGGAAATTGCCAGTGAGCCACCATGGATCAGATACTAAGCAAAAAACTAGAGAGAGAAAAACAAAATCAAAACAGTGAAAGCTCCTAACAGACTGGAAAGGAGAAATAAAGAAATCAGGACATATTACTTATGTATTAAAGCTTCATCATCTGTGATTATATTCTATTAGTACATCAGATGATGTAAGGAAACAACCCCTCACCTAAGATATGTTAATATAAATATTTAGACAACAAATACAAAATCATTTCTGGAGAACATCTGGGGGAATCAGGAATCTTTTCTGATGATGTTCTCTTTTCCTCTATTTTTCTGACTCCACCTTTCCTTTGTTTCTCTCCTGATGATCTGGATTTCTCTACCATTTTCCAGTTGTCTTCATACGCTGGAAGATATCTCTATTCTTGCTGCCCCCTATTCCCACTGGTGAATTCCTCCCTGAACCTCCCTTTTGAAGAACTGCCCAGGCTCATCATTTTGTGGTTGTTAAGTCATTTTCAATTGTGTACAACTCTTTGTGATCCCATTTGGGGTTTTCTTAGCAAACACATTGGAGTGGTTGTCATTTCCCTCTCCAGTTCATTTTACATATGAGGAAACTGAAACAAACAAGGTAAGTGTATAAGGCCACATTTGAGCTCAGGAAGATGAGTCTTCCTGACTCTGACCTCAGCACTCTGTCTACTGTGTCACCTAATTACAATATTTAAAAATTATTTTGAAAAATTCTTCAGCTATATAGAATTCTGTTCTTATTGTCAGGTATTTGCTATGGTTCTTCTATCATTTTTAATTTCCTTTGCACTGAATACTTTATTTAATTTGTCTGTTGGTTCTCATTACTCTCGGCCTAGGAAAAATTTTCTCTTCTACTTGAACTAATGTATTTACAATATCTTTCAATTTAAAATCACCTTTAAAGCGCCATTGGAGAAGCATTATCCTCTTAATTTAGCTGTTACTTTTAAACAAGGCAGTCAACATGCACTGAAGCACTTAACTACTGTTAGACATGGTATTGAGTGCTGGGGATGCAAGGAACAGCAAAAACATTCCCTACACTTGAGAGCTTACATTCTAGTGGAGGAGACAAGTTGTAAATAATTAGGTATGTGAGTATTATTTGGAAAGTAATTAATGCAATTGAACCTAAGAACACCAAATTGACATCTACCTTATTTCAATTTGTACCTATTTCTTGAAGTTTTTGCATCTTGAGCAAATTAGAATTAAACTAATTCATAGTCCATATAACAGCCCTTAAAAAATACTTGAAAACGATTTCACTAGTTCCTTGTATGGTATGATCTCTAGCTCCATCAAAGTATTTATTGACTTTTTCTGAACACGTACCAGGTTATCAATGTCCTTTTTAATGCAATATGTGATTCCAGGAAATGAAAATAGTATACCTGATGAGGTTTAACTAGAAGAAATTTAGTGGGACCTTCATTTCTCTTTTTCTGGGCACTATGCCTCTATTAATTTAGTTTGTTGTTAGTTTTTTATCTGTTGCATTATACTATTGATTCACAATTAATCTTGAAGTCAATCAAAATTTTCAAACATTTTTCACAAGAATTGGTGTCTAGCATCCATTATTTCTGAAAAGAAAATTTAAACTCTAAATTTTGGATGTCATTAATACAATTCATAACTTAGAGCCTTATAAAGAAATTGGATTCACATGGTGGTCTGACCCCAAGAGGTTCGTTTTTTCTCTCTTTAGCTTGATTGTCCCATCTGAACTAATCTCTAAAAATACCATGGTATAGTGTCTATCTAAGTTTTCTCAAATGTGGGCAAAAAGGAGCCCAGATCCCATATAGGCACTTTTCAGGTGCCAACTGCACATCAGGCATGGAGCAGCTTTATTTCATCCCATAGAAAATATCAAAAGATGCCAAGGCCTTGCTGGAGTAGTACGGACAGATACAGAAACATGGAACCCTGAAATAGCCCATCTGCTCTACTGGAAAAGAATCAGTGACAATTAGTGCTTGCTACTAAGAAAATCATTCTTACTCCAGTGAGTTCTTTCCCAGAGAACTCTCCAAGTCTCCCTAAGACTTATAGCACAACCTGTATTTAGAATCCTTCTCACAGCCTCCCTCCCCTTTTCCCTAAAGTTTATCCATTCTCACTAGATCTTCACACCATCTCTGACTCAGTAACTTACTGGGTTTTATCTCCAAGTGGGCTCCTGCACAGTAATTCTGTGGGTTATCCTCTTCTTATTCCAAGGACTTCCCTATCTCAGTAAATCCACTGACGATCTGGGGTTCATGAATGGTATTCATAAACTTCTTTGCAGGACAAGAAACATGCATCTTTTTTCATAATAATTAAGATTTACTAATAAACTAAACTATTATCTAATAAGAAAGAACACAAAAGACCACCTACTGCCTAAAAACTATTGCTTCCCCATTATTTCTAGGATAAAATGTTATGTTCTTTCTCAGTTTTGACATATAAAACTCTTCAAAGCAGGTTTTCTTTCTATCATTTTGATTTTTTTATATAACACTCATCTCCTGGTAGATTGAGGTCCAGTGCTACTTCACACATGATGCTTCATGTCCCATCTCCATGCCTTTGCATTGGATATTCTCTTCCCTTTCCCCTGCTAGGAATGATCTCTTCTTGCTCACTTCTACCTCTTAAAATCACTCACTTTCTTCGCAATTCTGAAGCAAAGCCTTTCTATTTCCGACCCTTCCTCCCAACCACACTTTCTAATGTCTTCCCTTCTAAAGTTACCTTGTATAATATCTATTTGTATATATCCTATTTATGTATGTAATATATATATGTGTGTGTATAATATACATATATACTTTGTATATATATCTTCTCTATATATGATATATCCTATATATGATTATATATCATAATTTATGGTAAGTAAATTTACAGACCTCTATATGCAAATGTATATCATGCCATGTAGGTTCAGTTGAGATGTAGAGTTTTTAGGCAGTAGTCTGCCTTTTGTTCTCTTTCTTCCCATATAAAATATTTGTCTCATTCCTTATACATGGATCCATATCCTTCTTGGCCACTGAAGATGATAATGAAACCTTCAGAGATTACTTTTAAAATCAGTCCTTATCCCCTTCAAACACAAGAAGAAAAAAATGATCATAAAATAAGATAACTTTTCTATCGACTTCTAGCTTCTTCATGGAAAGAAAGCTGGATTTACTGCTACTTCTATACTGATCTATTCTCCATGTTTTCTGGCATCTTTTAGCTTAAGCTAAATGTAGTTATCATCCAATCCTGGTACAGACACCTCAAAAAAAAAGATTTTTAGGAACTAAAGAAAGGCTGAGATGACAGAGATAAGATGAAGGGACTGGATGCTGGATGAACACGAACTCAAACAATTAGGATTCCAGTTTGTGAGATGAATGCTCATTATTCTGTAGAGAAAATCAAAACTGTTCAGTTAGGCAAAATCACCATGCATCAAGCAGCCATACCCTATCCCATCCTCTCCTTTCCCCCAGGCCATTTCCCTTTCCAAGATGACCTTACTTCAATTGCTATTAGGATATATGAAAATGCTCACATTTTCTTATGTTTTCATGACAACCCAATTTTTCCCCCTCATCTATAAAAGGAATTGTGTTCCATAGTTCTGAATGATATCATTTTCCCAACTTGGTATCTCATGGGTATAGTTTATTTATCATCACTGACAATACCACTGTGCAAGTAGGAAGGAAAGATATTTAGAATTTAGTAGAATTTTCCACCCATGGAAATTGAATCAATTCTTGTCATTCTCCCCACTCTATCTACAGCCCCTTCCCCCTTTAAAATATAAAAAATTTCCTTATGGACTATGTATCTTGGTGTTTATATATTTGTGACATTTCCTTTGGTCAGTTATAGGATTTGTGAAGAAAATGGATATGGTCCTGGATCCTCTAAAATCTCTCTTCCCTCATATTGTTGTTCCTCTGACCTACACAAAAATATTTCAAGATATTTCTGTCCCTCTTTTTCATATTCTCTTGTTCAAGTGCATGGAAGGCAGCTTGTGGTCCTCATAATCTGTGTGG
This sequence comes from Myrmecobius fasciatus, assembly GCA_023553655.1. Lineage (NCBI taxonomy): Eukaryota > Metazoa > Chordata > Mammalia > Dasyuromorphia > Myrmecobiidae > Myrmecobius > Myrmecobius fasciatus. The sequence continues at coordinate 56,987 of JAJPUD010006159.1, forward strand.
CACTTGGCTTAGGTCACTCTTCCTGGCCCATTAATCATAAATCTTAGCTTATTCTTTATTCCAGGCAACTCCTTCTTAGTTCTGGTTTTCTGCTCACCAATGAAGGCCTCACTCTCTGTTAATTTCATTTAGTTCAGAAGTCTTCATACACATTAGGGAGTTGCTGTTCATGTCTAGTTTCAGTGATTTGGGGAAGTTTTCCCTCTTCTTTGTTTTACTTGGCAGTTAAAAAAAAAAGCCAAAAAACCAAACTTTTCCCTTTGCCATCTCCAACCTCAGAGAAAATTCAAATTGTTTCTCTTCTGAAAGCCTCAATGGTAGGGTGGAGAAAAATGTTTTTTTTTTTAACTTTTAGAACAGAAATTTGGTTTCACTTAGTGCATATGCCTTCCAATTTTTATACAGCAAAGCAAGCATATGCTTTGCATTAGACTGACCTATGTGAAAGCTTTAGGCTTGTTTCACTCTAAAATCTTTAGACTAAATCCAGTGAAATGAATGGACAAACCCAGAAAGCTCAGGGTGGTCAAGTGTCCATATGGGAGCAAGGGGGCTAATGAGAGGGAATTTATCCACCTGGAAAATATAGCCCTGCTTTCTGACTCAAGAGAATCAAAATGAGGAGGTTGAAGATAAACCAGATTAGCAATGCCTGAATCTGCTCAGAAGACTGGTTCTCTTTTACGCCATGGAATATCATCTTGTCTGAGGGTCCTAAACAGTCCCTTCAAAAGTAATATCTTGCAAATTAAGACAACTCTGAGATACCACTACACACCTGTCAGATTGGCTAAAATGACAGGAAATGATAATGATAGCTGTTGGAGGGGATGTGGGAAAACTGGGACACTGATACATTGTTGGTGGAACTGTGAACGGATCCAACCATTCTGGAGAGCAATTTGGAGCTATGCTCAAAGAGTTATCAAACAGTGCATACCCTTTGACCCAGCAGTGTTTCTACTGGGCCTATATCCCAAAGAGATTTTTAAGGAGGGAAAGGGACCCATATGTGCAAAAATGTTTGTGGCAGCCCTTTTTGTAGTGGCAAGAAACTGGAAATTGAAAAGATGCCCATCAATTGGAGAATGGCTGAATAAATTATGGTATATGAATGTTATGGAATATTATTGTTCTGTAAGAAATGACCAACAGGAGGATTTCAGAGAGGATTGGAGAGACTTGCATGAACTGATGCTGAGTGAAATCAGCAGAACCAGGAGAACATTATACACAGCAACAAGACTATACGATGATCAATTTTGATGGACATGGTTCTCTTCAACAATGATGTGATTCAAACCAGTTGTGCTGCGATGAAGATAGTCATATACATCCAGAGAGAGGCCTGTGGGAACTGAGAGTGAACCACAACACAGCATTTTAACGCTTTCTGTGAATATTTCCATGCATTCTGTTTTCCCTCTTTGGTTGTTTTTTTTCTTCTTCTCTTTCTAGATCTGATGTTTCTTGTGCAGTAAGATAACTGTATAGATATGTATACATGTATTGTACTTGTCATATAATTTATCCTATCTAGCATGTATTAGATTACCTGTCATCTAGGGGTGGGGGGCGGGGGGAGGGAAAGGAAAAGCTTGGGAAAAAAAAGTTTTTTTGCAAAGGTCAATGTTGAAAGGTCACTCATATGTTTTGCAAATAAAAAGCTTTATTAAAAAAAAAAAAGTAATATCTGATCTGACCACTTCTTCAGCATAATTCTTGAAGTTAGAAGAACCGTTGTGTTGTTTCTGAAAGAAGGAAGAGGAGAAGTTAGTTTTGTTTTTTAAAAGAAACAGCTTCAGAATAACAGAAAGTTAGATCTGGAAAGGGTCTGTAGACTGATGGTGTCAAACTCAAGTAAAAACTAAGCTATAATTAAGGATCCCTTCAAGCTATATGTTGACACAGAAATCTATATTATCTGTGTTTTATGGTCCTATTAGTACAATTACTAAATATGTAGTAAGAAAGGCTGCCTCCTACTAGAAGAGTTGCCTATTCTATTACTAAAGGTTTTGTTAAACATTTACCAATTACATTTTAATCTGGTTTAGCAGCACTTCAGGGCATTGTGGGATATATGCACCAGCACCTGCATGTTTGACACCTCTGCTTTAGATCATTTAATTCAACCCTTTTTACTTTACATATGAGGAGACTGAGACATAGAGAAGAAAAGTGACTTTCGCAAAATCATATGACTAGTGAGTGGTAAAGTCAGGACTCCTATCTCTAATTTGAGCCCATTTCCCACTATATCACTCTGACTAGAGTTTGCCTTAAAGCCCCTCCAGTTATTTGATTCTGATCTATCTCAATGGACATCATTCCTTCTACTCTGACATCACACTGTTCACAGTTGTCTATGGGAACCAAATCACATTAATCCACTACCTCAAGCAACTAAGGCGACTTTCAGAGTAGCTGATTATTAGCTTGGCTTGTTTGCATTCCTCTACTGGTCTCATCAGACACTGAAGAAATCCAAGTCTCACACTCATCAGCCATCATAATGTCTGTGTTCGACAGCTTCCACATCAATCATTCTTCTAAATTCCAGTTATCCACACCTGCTGCTCTGGCCCCACTAATCTTTCTCAAAGACTAAGTCCTAAATTATTTATCTTGTCCAACTCAGGTCACCTTAACTTATTCTGCACAAGTTAGTTGGTTTCACCAATTATCATTCTTAGTCATGGGAACTGGATGTTGATTCTGTTTCTCTCGATATATCTGTGCATAGAGCATTATTAGCCAATGGCCAAGCCATTCATCAGTCATAGGATATAGATAGAATAATCATAGAATAATAAAATTAGAGCCAGAAGAAACTTTCAGAGGGCCAACTAGTCTAACCCTTTCATTTTACAGATGAGAAAATTGAATACCAGAAGAGTTGTGATTTGCCCCAAATGACACAGATGGTAAGTGTCAGAGGGAAGATTGACTCCAAGGACCAAGTCCTCTGAGTGCTCTCTTTTCCCTAGTAAGAAGCTCTTTTCATTAGTGGGCAAGAGCAGGGATCCTGGGAATACATTACATAGCAAGACAACTACTCCTTGTATATAATAGATATATCCTACAACCACTTATTAAGTATACAGACAGGATGATACAGAGCAGAGCTTCTTAAACTTTTTCCATTTATGACCCCTTTTCACCTGAAAAATCTTTACACAATCCTGGGTATTTATTTAGGTATAAAAATAATAATACAAATCAAACATTAATGATAATAAATCATAATTTTGCAATTCCCACATTTAGTTATGTGATCCCATGTGGGGTCACAACCCACAGTTTAAGAAGCTCTGGTATAGGAAGGAAGCCAATGAAGTTATAAGAGACCAAGAAATAATAAAATAAAATATAAAGAATGAAAAAATAGAAGAGAATGTGAATATTTAACAAAAACAAAAGATCTGGAGAATAAATCAAGAAGAGAAAACATGATAATTATTGGATGGTGATAAAAAAAGTACTTTAACACAATAATACAAGAAATAAGCCAAGAAAATTGTCCTGAAGTGATAGAACAAGAGGAGAAAGTTAAAATATAAAAAAGTTACCTATCACCATTTCAAAAAATCCTATAAGGAAAATATATCGAAATATCATTGACAAATTTTGAAATCCCCAAATCAAAGAGAAAATTTTACAAGCAAAAACAATAACAAAACCAAACAAAAAAAAGCAAAAAACAAAATCAATTTAAACATGCTGGAGCTACAATAAGAAATGCACAAAATTTATCAGTGACCAAAAATGGCAGGCCCTAAAAATATGATATATCAATGATCAAAAGAACAAGTGTTGTGCCTGAAAATATTATATCCCGCAAAATTAAGTGTAATATTCAATTTAAAAAATGAACCTGTAATGAACTGTCAGATTTTCAGGATTTTGTCTCAAACAAAGCTGAATTTAATAGAAAATTTAACATATATTTAACATCAAAGACTAATTTCAAGGTTCTCAATAAGGACAAATAGTTTATGTTTTATATGTGGAAATGTAAACCATATGTCTAAGACTGACATTAGTAATTGAGTAGTCCAAAAGAAAGACTGGGGTAGAGTTGAGTATGATCTGACTCTAAAAAGCAAAACCGTGTAGGAAAAGGTAAAAATACTAATTATGGTACATAAATGAGGTGCAATAGGAAGAAGAGACAAAATGGAATTAGATGAGGGAGGAGGGCTGGTAGTTCTGAAAACCAATGCACATCAGGAATGGTTTAAAGAGATAACTATAGATACACACACACACACACACACACACACACACACACACACACACACACACACATATATATATATATATAACGGGGGAGGGAATAGTATAAAGTGGGCTATAGAAGAATATATAATTAATGGAGTAAAGTATGTAGATTAATGGGAAAGGGATAAATGGTGGGGAAAGGGGGAGCAAGAAGATAAGGGAAGGATCCATGATATGTGTATATGTGTGTGTATGGGGGGGGAGGTTTTGTTTTGGGAAGGTTAAATAATACCAAGACAAGTTAACAAGTGGCAGTAAAGCAGAAGAATTAGCAGAGATGGCAAATAAGAAATAAATATGCAAACATAATAACAATAATCAGAAGTAGTATTTATTAGGAAAAAAGTAGGGGTAATAATCATTGATCTCAAAGTCAAAATTTTAAAAGATTCAATCAAGAGAAAAATCTACCTTATGTTTCAGTCATATTAATATTGTTTTAGGTATATGTATATTTATGTGTACATGCATATGTATATATAAATATACTCACGATTTACTGTAGTCTGCTTGGAGGAAGTGGGGGGAGGTAGGAAAGGGGAAAAAAAGTAAAAAGTATACATCAAAGAACAAAAGAAAACTTACAAGGAAGCAAAGAAAAGATGGGCAATTATGAATGCAATGTCTTCTATCAGTATATATGCTTTTTCAAAATGGAAATTTATTGTTACATATTTTGAATCCTTCCTGATATTCTGCTGGACACATGACAATTTTTTAGTTTTGTTTTCTTTTTCTATTTTGTTTTTTTCATATTTTGCATTTAAGTTTTAAATAAATAAACTTTTTTTTTAAAAAAAAAGAAGCTTTGGTATAGAGTATATAGACCAATACTGAAAAACCTGGCATCAAGTCTTAACACATAGTGGCAGTGTGAGTCACATCATCTTACTGAGTTCCAGGCAGCTCTATAAGACAAAATGTTGCAGAGAATATGCTTTCCTCTATCTGTACAGGGAGTTTCTTTATCTGGCAGTTCCCTATGGCAACAAAACCACATGTCCAGTTGCTATACCAAGTATATATACACATATATACACATATACACATACATATACATATACACACATACATATATTATAATAGGTATATACATTTATACATATATATACTATCAAAGTTTAAAACTACTTTTATTACCTAAAACTACTGAGATTTGAGGGACACCTTGTGAGTATATATACACACACATGCAAAAACAAGCAACTTCACTAAGAAAAATCTACTTTACTATGATTGTGTCTTCTCTTCACTAACAACATATATTCCCAGTTTTCCCCAGAAAACTCTCATGTAACCCTTCATAGTCTTTCATCCAGGCTGATTGTGAGTTTACACCCATCCAAAAGAAAGTGAGATCTCTATCTTAGAGAGGACTACTTGGTTGCCAGCAAAAGAATGCTGGATTTTGAATCAGAAGACTTGGATTTTTACATGACCACCTTGCTACATCAGGAAATTTTTTTTTATCTAACATCTCTCAGCCTCGGTTTCCTCATGAGGAAAATAAAAGTAATACTCTCTAAGAGGCCTTCTAACTCCAAAGCTAAGATCCAATTGTCTATATAGTTCCTATTGGAGTTCATATTTGTGGCTGTTGGGCTTGTGGGGAAAAGCTACCTCCTACTTTCAGCAGCTGGTTTGAGGTAACAGTCCCTCATTACTTCCTTTCAGCACTCACCAATCACAGAGAGAGAGGGAGAGGGCACGGGAGGGAAGAGGCTTGGGAATCAACTGTTCATCCCTCTTACTAAACCTCTGGGTTGTGCTTAAGGCAGTCTTTCGAAATTGTCAGAAACTTGCCCTTTTACTCTAGAAGAGGAACAAGGGGATCAGCATTTTGCTGTAGCTATCACACTCCATCAACTAGGGCTGATTCATTTCCTATTGTCTCATTTATAATCACTATCACAAATCCAGGGGCTTTCATGGGCTCCAAATACTGTTTCAAAATATCTTTCTTATATCTACCTTGTTTCAAGTCAACTTTTTTATCTAAGCTATTCATCTTATAGCATGTCCAATCTAATTATTCCATTGGCAACCAAGAAGGAACAGACTCTAGAATGTTTAAATGTACTTAAAAAAAACACCTCTAGAAATATTATTTGGACTCATTTTTCATTTATTGTTTCATGCCAAGTTATTTCTTAGCATTCAAATGGACCAAACCATTGAAAATATTTTTGGCACCATCTAAAATTGGATAGAGACCTCAAAAGTCATTTTCTCCAAACTCTTCATTTTACAAATGAGGTACAGTTGAGCAAATCAAGGGACTTGAACACGGCCATCTTGGTAGTAATCATCAGAGGTGAGATTTATCCAGGTTCCCTGACTAGCTATCTTAGATAGCTCTTTCTCACATCAATAAGAATAACTCAACCATGATGTCCTTTTACAATAAGGCTTCAAGAGAAATATAATCTTTTGATGGATCTATGAATTTAGTTGCTAAAAATAATTTCCTCAGGATGGTAAAGCAGTTCCATTTAATTATTTCTTTGAACCACAAGTTTGCTTCTCACATGCATTCTCAGGCTTTTAATTAGTCACCTAATTATGATCTCTATCTTAATAACAGAGGAGTTCTTAGGAAAGCAAACAATCCATTATTGCATTTCTACTGCATTTCATAGCCTCATATTAATATCCCTCCCCCTTACCTTTATAAATCAGAGTTCATTGAGTAATGTACACCTATGGCAATAATCATGTGACTTTCTCCATAAGAAGAAAAGCATATATAATTGCTATAATACATACATACACACAGAAATGTAACTGTATATTTGTATATTACACATGTAGATGCACACATGCATATATGTGTGTATATATATATATAATATTTAACATGTAAAGCAAAAACTACCATAATTACGGAACCTTGTTTTTACAGAATGTAAGGATAAGACTGCTTACTGTTTTTTCAGAATTCAAGAATACAATAAGTCTCTGGAAAGGGTTATTCTGCTTTGCATAAATCTTTAGAGATAGATGTACATGGAGCCAAGAGAAATAAGGCAGAGAGCATTTGTTCCTCTGACCCAAAGAAAAACTATTGGGGGAATATTCTGGGATGGGGCACAGGCAGAATAAACCAGCTTGCAATCAGCATTTTTAATATCCTACATGGGAACCTCTGTCCTACTGACCCAACACATCTCTGCGCTATTTCTGTGTCAGCACCAGCAACAGAGAAAGTATTTCCTCAATCTGAAAATAAGCCCAGGTGCAGAAGATTCATTTCCTCTTGCACTCTGAGGGGCCTCCATTCCCTGATATGGGAATATTTATTTGATATCTATTGTGGTGTATGTTGGTTACACAGGGATAGTGAGGGATCATCAGCAGACAGATACATGCTCCATTTGCATTCATGTTTTCAAGGAAAATCTTTAGTATGAAGAGTGGGCATGAACAAAGGCTGCACTAAGATGAGAGGGCATGGATGATTATGATCTGCATTGTTGGTGAGATCATACATCTCTCAAAGTATTCACCAAGGATCTGAATGCATCTTATAAATTTTATTCCTATGAGATTGTTAATATATTATTGGATATTTCTATTTTCTAGGTAGAAAAAGTAAGGCATGAAGAAGTACAATATAAGTTCTTTATCTAGATCCTTAGGATCTGAGGAATAATGAGCTTATGGCTCAATATTCTCACTCTCTTTCTCTGTGTGTGTCTGTCTGTGTCTATCTCTTTCTCTCTTTTTCTCCCTTCATCTCTCTCTCTCTCTCTCTGTCTGTCTGTCTGTCTCTGTCTCTCTCTCTCTCTGTGTCTTTCTCTGTCTCTCTCTCTGTCTTTCTCTCTGTGTCTCTCTTTTTTCTCTCTTCATCTCTCTTTCTCTCTCTCTCTCTTTCTCTGTCTCTCTGTCTCTCTGTCTTTCTCTGTCTGTCTCTTTCTCTCTTTTTCTCTCTTCATCTCTGTGTGTGTGTGTGTGTATGTGTGTGTGTGCATGTGAAAGGGAGAGACAGAAATAGAGAAACAGAGGAAAAGTGAGTTGAGACAAAGTCACGCATGTAAGGAAAATAACATTCTAGAAAATTCAAAGCAATGGATACTAACGCTATATTATAGGTTTATAACACCTTTTAACCAAGAACCTTATTGTGCATTCTTTTCAATATCATCAGACAATTAAAAAATACTTCCTTATTAAACAAGTAGGCTAGTATTGCCCCTATTTTATAGTAAAAAAAAAAAGCCTTTAAAGATGACAGTGTCCTATTAGGTCACAAAGAATGTATTCCGTTTTAATGTGATTTCCTTTTTTGCAAGACCATGGATTTTGATAGCAGGAGGGCTTCTGATTCCCCATCATGCAGCTCTCTAAAACATCACCAGAGCACAAAATTCAATACATGTCGGAGGACTAGTACATTGCCCGCCATGTAGAACCACAAGGAGAAAAATCTTTAGATTTAAAATGGACAGTGCAAGAGTTATGGACCCCACCACCCTAAGCACGCGTCCCACAGCTTTTTTTAATATTTTATTTTTTTTAACGCTACACAATTGTACAAAAGATCTGACTCTGATTAAATGCACTTGTGAATATCCCTTTCTCGAAGGTATTTGCTGAGCTTCAGATTGGCATCTGTCCCTTTCGGTTATTCATCTATGTGGGAGCACTATGCCAAGAAAGCACAGCCCGGGCTTTGTGAGGGTAAAATCAGCTGCGCGAATCCTGCTTTGCCTAATCGCTTCTTACCAGGTCGGCAGGAGCGCTGTTAGGGCAGAGCCAGCTTTTGTTCGGATCAGGTCATTTCCCAGCCTTTCCATTGGCTTACAAAACAAAACTCTGCTACTGCAGAGCAAGCCTGAGCTCTGTGGAACCGTCACTCCGTGCCTAGAATCCTCCATTCACCACCCAGGAAGTTCTCTCATCATCACACCATTTTCCTATCTGACATGGCACAGCGCATTCAGCAGAGCCAGCCTAGAGAAAAAAAATCTAGGGAAAAGATCAGGCAGCTTTTCGATTCTGCAACCAGAAAGCCATATTAATAGCTGGAATTGCTGATAGTTGTTGTGTTTTTACATCCTGGCGTGGAGGGGGCGGGAAGGGAGGAAGGTCAGCAATAAATATTTGTGAGTGCATTACTATCCTTTTAGAATAAGAATGGAAAATATTTACTCAGTTGCAAAGGTAATTAAGGAAGCAGTCAGGGCTCTCCAGGTCTGAGGTCTTTTGGAACCCAGAAATTCCCAGTAGAATGCTTCTTGATGGCAAGATTAAATTCCCTTTATATCCAAGTACATACAGGATCTGGCATGTTTCCTGGCAGTCCACTCTGATAGATTTATGGAATGAAATTGTAGCTCTTTGTAGCAGAGGTTGATTTATTTTTGTTTCCACAAAGTTTCCACAAAGTTAGTGGGTTAGATTGAAAAAAATAAGAATACACACATTATTTTACTATTATACAATGTGAATGTAAAAAGAAAGGATTCAGAGGAGGCAAGATTGATGTTTCCAATGTCTGAAGGACTATTGAGTCAAGAAAAATTAATCTTGTTCTCGGTGATAGAGGACAGAACTAGGCACCTTAGGGAACATTTGCAGAGGATTTCAGCTAAAGACAAGGAAGATTTTCCTAATCCATTATACATGTAACAAATATTATTCAGAACCCACTGTGTTCTAGGCAGTGTATTAAGCAAAAAAGGAGTAAACTGCACTCAGAACTTCTGTTCTATCTGAGGAAAGCTACAGATTGTAGAGGTACCACCTGTCCACATATAAGCCCTCACTAAATTCACAAAAAAAAAATATTTGGAGGAAGTATTAGCAGTAGTGTAGACTGAGAAAAGTCTCATGGTCTCATAGCAGGTGGCATTTGAGATGAGTTAAAGGAACCTAAGTATTCTGGGAGAAAGAGATAAGAAGGAAAGGTATTGCTAGCATAAGGGAAGACCCAAAGATAGAATGGTACCTGTGAGGACAGGAGGTTCAGTTTACCTGCAACAAAGAGGAAGAAATGTATAATAAAACCAAAAAGGTGGGCTGAAAATAGGTTGAAAAGGATTTGAAATGCCAAGCAAAGAAGTTTATATTGCATTTAAAAATTATTCATAGTAATTTATAATTTAATTCATAGAGGGCTTTAAGCCTTACAAAGCCCAGGGCCTCTTCTTTAGTAATTCTTTTTGCTTTCATGTTTGTTTTTGGTGAGGTAATTGGGATTAAGTGACTGGTCCACAGTCACACAACTAGTATTAAGTATCTGGGGCTAAATTTGAACTCAGGTTCTCTTGACTCTAGGGCCAGTGCTCTATCTACTATGCCATCTAGCTTCCTTCCACCATTAATAATTCTGAAATTAAATTTTAATTCTGGTCTCCTTGACTTTTGTTTTTCTTTCACTCTCTGACTATTCTCAAAGTGTTGCTTTCCCAGCATAATATTTAGCTATTTGACAATATTTTGAATGGACTAAATACTCAAACCTATCATTCCTTGCCTCTCAAAAGAGGACTGAGAGGAATATCATTTTGCATATAGGAAAAATATAAGTACAACACAGAAAAACCAGAATACCTAAGCATGTTGAATAATAGTAATTGCTCAAGTTTGTCAACCCCCAAGAAAATTCATTAAACCGAAAAACCAGTGACATTTTTGTACTTGAACATCAAAAATGAGATTTAACTGGGCTGATTAAAACTTAGAATGTAACTGGAAAGACAAAGACTTTAGGGAAGTGGGAACTGGGGAGGAAATGGACACACTAAGGTGGTAAAACATGTCTATGCAAACATGTTAATTCAATTAAACATCTATTATAGTCAGCTCTGCTACAACATGAAAGTGCGTTCCTTAAAATCTCAGAGCCTTAACACAAGGCTCATGAGAAAAATGCGATTGGGATAAATACTTCGTCAGTGATATAAAAGAAAGTAATAATTTAATAAAAATGATAACCATTTGTAAATGTTAAATTAAAAAAAACTATATATACTATTGTAGTGAGAGTAAGTTTCAGTACCTCAACAAAATAGTAAGAATAAGTTTGTCAATTTAATATAATAGGTAGATAATGTGGTAAGAATTATTTCTATTACCATCATAAGATAGTTCATCGGCTCAGCAAGATAGATTCCATTTTGTTTTAAGCCTTTGTTTTGCTATTGAGTTAGATGGCACAGTAGATAGAGGATCTGGTGTCATGAAGACCTGAGTTCAAATTCAGGTTCAGACATTTGCTAATTGTGTGACTGTATGCAAATAATTTTATCTCTGTTTGCCTTCATTTTGTCAATAGTAAAATAGAGATAATTACAATATCTGCTTCACAGAATTGCTGTGAGAATCAAATGAGAGAATATTTCTAAATGTTTAGTATAGCACCTGGCACATAGTAGGCACTACATTATTGCTTATTTTCTTCTCTAGTAAGTTGTTTTTTAACAATAAGATACGCACCTCTGTGATATGATGTATACTAAACAACATGAGTATATTCTTATAAACAACTGGCAAACATATATAGAGCCTTCTCCTTTTGACTACTATTTCTGCCATTGGAACCTCATTCAAATAGTTTTCTATAATGAATATTGATATTATATTTGACACTTCCCTTTGGTTCAGTTTTCACATCAAATTAATCACCAGGTCCTATGGAGTTAACTAGTGGAATATGTCTCAAATGAATTATTTTTTATGGAAAAAGCACTGAATTTTCAGTTAGAGGACCTGGAATAAAATTTTTGACAAAGCTAACCCATATAATAAATTGAATTTTAATGACAAAAAAGAATAAAAATCATGTTTTTCTATATTCACCACATTCATCATTTCTTACCGCATAATACTACTATTACATTATATTCATACACTAAAATTCACATACCTATTCCCTGATTAATACACAACTGTTTTGTTTTTAAATTCTTTGCTATCATAAAAGGCACTACTAAATATTATGCTGGGAAAGCAATACTTTGAGAATGGTCAAAGGGACTAAAAGGAAAAGAAGTCAGAAGAACCTGAGTTCAAATTCAGTTTTAAAAACACTTAAAAACTAGCTGCGTAATCCTGGGAAAGTATTTTGTTATATATTTCATTGTTGTTCAGTTATTTCCAACCCTGCATGACCCCATTTGGCAAAGATAGCGAGTGGTTTGCCATTTCCTCTTTCAGCTCATTTTTACAAGTTAGAAAACCAAAGCAAACAGGGTTAGTGACTTGCTCGGGATCACACAGCTGGCAAGTTTCTGTTAGGAACTCAGGTGTTCCTGACTCCAAATCCTGTACTCCAGCTCTCCTTTTGGTATATATGTGTGCATTCTTTTTATCAATGACCTCCGCTGTGTTTAAGCCCAGTAATGAAATCTCTGATTCAAAATATATGGACATTTTAGTCACTTTGCTTTCCTAAATGGCTGTCATGCTTAAATTTTTCTTTTAAAAATTTCCATCCATTCCTCCTAATTCTGTCCTTTGACAGGCTCAGCAGAATGAGACTAATCTTTTTCACAACAATCCTTCAAACATAGGAAGACAGCTCTCTTCTCTCCCAGTAAGTCTTTTCTTCCCCAAGTTGATCATCCAATATTCATAAAACATGATCCACATCGATACTTCTCTGATTCTGTCACTCATTTCCTGAGGGCTGAATTGCTCCTCCATATAAAACAAGGATGAGTATGCTTTCACATCCCTGGATAAAAGCTGCTATACAAGCAAAAAAAATTCCTGTTTACCAGTAATTATCACCCACCCTTATAATTCCAATGCAATTCATAAATTGCTCTGGCTGAAGCCTCTGGACCATTACCCTTACTTCTAGGCTCACGAACCCTAAAGGCACCCAGCAGTTGTATTTTTTTCCTGCCACTGGGTCATTAAAATGAATGAGTTTTGCATTTCACTAGTTTGCAGGGCGGATCTTCTATCTCAAATGAAAAGTGAACTAAGCTCAGGGGTCAGCTCCAAGCATTCCCGGTGTGTTGTGATGGAATCACAAAGGGAGCAAGATTCAGCCACTTTTCTAAATGGCTCAATAGTAAAAAGCTTATGTGTTATTAAAAGCCTGGACCCAATGCATCCCCACCATCCTCCACTTTTATTTAGGCCTACTTGCTATAGGAGCCCCATTAAAACAAACCCCTCTCTCTCTCAAATATAATTCTATCTTCTAGTATGAATTACAATTAAGCTATTTCTCTAGTTCCTGCTGTGAACTCTTCCCTTGGCATCACTCTGGGCTCAGAACTCATTCAACAAGTATTAATTAAGTGCCTACTCTAAACCAGGGCCATCAAGAAAGGCCTCCGGGAGGAGGTAAGGTCTGAGCTGAATTTTGAAGGGAGGATATTCTGAGGAACAATGGTACTGATATCCCTTGTTCTAGATATTGAATGGAGGAATACTTGTACTCACACACACATAGACACACACACACACACACACACACACACATTGAAAATATATGAAAATCACTGTATTGGGAGGAAAGGGCTGTAACAACTGGGGGATGGTCTCATGTAGGAAGTAGCTCATGGGCTGAGCCTTGAATAAAACTAGGCCTGACAAAAATCAAGGAATAAATGTATTCCAGGCATGGGGGCACATGTTAGGGCATAGATATGGGATGAAAAGTGACAAATAAGTCAGTAAATAGAGAGTGCAGAGGGAGGCATGAAGCCAGACCCAAAACAAGAACATGAGGAAGTCCCAAAGAACTAACATGAGGAGAAATTCAGGGAATCAAGGTCCTAGGTTTCAGAATTAAGAATTTAGTATGAGGTAAGCAACAAGACAGAAGGCATGGTATGGTGGATAGAGAGCTATCCTCAGAGTCATGAAGAAATGGCCTCGAGTCCCTCCTTAGCCATATCCTGGCTATGATCATGAGAAAAGCCCTTAAGCTCTCACTGCCCTGGGCATCTGTGTTTTGGAACTATTTTTTTGGCTGCTGTAAGACTGTGAGCCAACACAGTCCATGGCATTGTTTGAAATCTCATTTGGAGAGATCAGGGAAGGCTGTAACCAGGTATTTCTAGCACATACAAAGCATAAAAGTCAAGATGAAGTATCAGAACACGGGTTGTGGGACTAACAGGCCAAAGACAGGAAAAAGCATTGTGACCAAAATGTTTTTTCTTTCTCTGTCTCTTTGTCTCTATCTGTCTATTTGAATGTCTGCCGGTCTGTGTCTTTCTCTTTATCTTCCTGCATTCGCTTTCTTTCATTCTCCTTCCTTTCTTTTTTTTCTTCCTTCCTCCTTTCCATCCTTTCTTCCTTCCTTTCTAATTTGAGCTTTCATTAGCATAAGGAATTCCAGGGGAAGAACTCTCTCTGCCAATACAATCCAATACCTTCTCTGAAAATCTTATTAAGCCCCCTCCCAGAACATTGAGAAAATAAGTGACTTATACTGTCTAAGGAGTATTTGACTTCATCTAGATCTTCTTTACCCTGAGGAGAGCCTCTAGTCACTGATGCATCTTGTTGTTGCTTACTTTATACCAAATCGTTGATCCTGAGACCCTGGATCTTGCCTCTCTATTATTGCTAGGTCCACGACTTCTTCAAGTTTGGGGCCTGGCTTTTATTTAAGACACTGCTGCTACCTCTGGCCCTTTAAACTGCTGTGTTACCAACATTGGCTCCTGCTTCAAATACCTCTGTTGCTTTTGGCTCTTTCTATGTAAGAGTTGGATATTTGCCCCCTGACTTCTCTCAACTTGCCTTGTGATTCTATACCAGACACACCTCTACTGCCTGAGGGGAACTTCTGGATAAAATCTCTGGAAGACTTCAATAAGCACCATGAAACCCATAACTTCATTCCCTGTACAGTCCCAACCTCAGGTCTTCCCAAGGACATGATCAAGAAGGAGAGAATACTCCCCTCCAGCTTCCGTTGAATTCACCACAGATTTATAGCTCCTTGTTGCCTTCTATGGCAATAGCCATCTATAAGTGGAAGTGGGAATGATACAGACATGTTTATCATCATTTATCAATATTTATCACTTGCCTATTTTGTGCCAGGCATTGTATTAAGTACTGGAGATACAAAAAGAGGCCCCCAAAAAACAGCCCCTGCCTTCTTCATCTTAGGTTAACACAAAAGATCCTATCTCTCATTTCTGGGTTTTTGCATTAACTATCTTTCTATGACTGAAATTCTCTCTTTCCAGATTTTGGGACTAGAGTGTCTGATTTATGTGGATGTGCCACACTTTGTGAAACAGGTATATTTCTGAAAATTTGAGGGGATATATAAAATTTTAGAAAATAGTATCACATTTGAAAAACGCCTAGGAAAAGTACTATTTAGTGTAAGCTTTGGTAAATTGCTTTTGTAATGTGAATAATCATATCTAATTTATCAGTTTCATAATATTTTCATATTTTATACTTTCTTTAAAGTATAAAGAACTATCTTCTAATTGGACCCCTACCTCATCTCTCTCCACTCCAATCTATCTTGTACCTAGCTGCCAAAGTGATTTTCATAAAGCATAGGGCTGATCATATCACCACTTGCAAAGTTAGCTCCAATAGTTAGCTCCCTATTTCTTTAGGATCAAACATAACCTCCTCTTTAGCTTTTAAAGTTTTTCAAAATCTGTGCTTTCTCTATTTTCCCAGGCTTCTTAGGCCTAGCTCTCTTCCATATACCCTTTCTCTCCACCTCTGTACCATCCTAACTATGCTCTTCACATAAGACACTTCATCTTTCATCTCTGGGCCTTTATACAGACTGTCTGCTATGCCTGGAATTCTCTCCTTGCTCCAATCCGTCTCTTAAAATCCTTGACTTTCTTCAAGACTCATCTCAAATACCATCTCCTGGTTCCCTTAAGTTTTAGCATTTTCTATTTGTGCCATGAGGTCATGCTTTAGACCATTTTTGCTTTCTCACTGTATGTATCCCCAGGGGTCAACATAGTGCCTGACACATAGCTAATAATGAATTAATACTTTCTGGTTGTTAGATTGATTGACAAATGATGGTTAAATTCCAGCATCCCACCAAACCTGAACAAAATTTTCAGGAATGAGGAGATGATAATTCATCTAGGTTCTGCCAAAGTCAGACTACATCTAGAAGATGGGATTCAGTTTGGGGCAATCCAGTTTGGGAAGAATATTAAAATTTTTATGTGTAACTGTGGAAAATTTTAGAAAAAGAATGTAGCACTAAAAAAATGGGAATATCAAAATGTCAATAAGAAAAGAGTGCAACTAGGATGATGATGGCCATTTTATTCATATCCTATGAGAATCAGTTCATATTCTCAAAAGAATCAAAGTTATACATAATTCAAAGAAGCCATGGAAGGTATAAATGCAGATATAGTTGCTAGAAACAGGGAAATGAGCAGTTGGGTCTAGTAACTTAGTGATCTTTGAAGGGAGAGAAAGTGAATTAAGATACATTTATTTATTGTCCAATGTCTTCCTTAAACATAGGATGTATACACTCAAATAATAAGAACACTTTATTATTGTGGTCTTGGAGCAGCATTGTCCTATCTGTATACTTTTTAGGTGTTAGAAAGGGCAGGAGAGAAGATAAAGAAGTAGGTTAATTATGGCATTTCTTACAGTGCCAATACCTGACGAAGAATAGATGCTTAAGTATTTACTGATTGAATTTGGATTATGGGATCATAGCTTTGGAATTGGAAAGGATTTTTTAGTAATCATATAATCTAAATCCCTGAACTTTACAAGTAAGAAAACTGAAGTTCAAAGAAGCTAAGGGATTTGCTCAAGACGGTACAAGAAATACCTGCTGAAAAACCAAAGTGCTAAAGGGCCATAAATTCATGCCAGATGAGAATCCTTTGAGGAAATGAGAATATTTAGTGTGGAGAATAAAGAACATTCAGGAGGGACATAATAGTTTTATTCAAAGATAGGAAAGGCTGTCATGAGGGAAAAAGTTTACCCTTGCTCTGTTTGGTCTCTGAAAGCAGAACTAGGACCAAATGTGTACAAGGGGCAAAGAGGCAAATTTAAGTGACAGGAAAAACTCATACAAACTATCTATAAGTGGAATGAGGTTCAGAAAGTATTGAGTTTGCCCTCCCTGGTGGATATAGAGACTCCATTAAAATTCAAATACTTGTTGAAAGATAGCAATTGTGCCTTAGTGAAAGCTAGAGTAGGAAAAGATCTATTTTTGGTGAGAGGGAAAGGATTTAACACAAAATGGGCATGGGCAAAGATAAGGAACACAAGCCTATAGACAAACCCTCATTTTACAATTTTGGTTAGAACAAGTCCTTCTCCCTCTCTATTCCACTGCCACATTGTAGGCTCCTGAGTCCTTATTATCACTTGGCATCATAGACAGTTAGGTGGCACAGTGGATAGAGTGCCAGCCCTGGAGTCAGGAAGACAGAATCTTGAGTTCAAATATAACTTCAGACACTTGCTATGTGACTGGGCCAGTCACTTAACCCAGTTTGCCTCAATTTCCCCATCTGTAAAATGAGCAGGAGAAAGAAATGACAAACTGTTCTGATATCTTTGCCAAGAAACACCCAAATGGGGATATGTCTACCATATGTAGGTCTACTGCTCAAACTAGGCAATCAGTATGACATAGAAAGATTTTCCTGCCATCATGTGAATTAGAACTAGGTGGGATCTTTAAGATTATTGAGTCCAATTCTCCCATTCTTAAAAAGGAAAACCGAAGTGAAGTGATTTACCCAAAAATCACACAAATTTCAACATCAGGATTTCACAGTAGGTCCTCTGACTCCAAGTCCAGGACTCTTACCATTACAGGCTTTTGCATGAAGGCCTTTGCACCAAGTATCATCACTAATAGTAAGAGTGTTTCCACCCTGTGATCATGATCTGCAACTCCCCAGTCACCACTTTCAAGGTCTCATCCCCATGAAATCTCTCTTCTGTTATTGGTCTTCCTACAGATCCCCACAGGTTAGAAGCCACAGGGACTCTCTATGATTTGGAAAACCAATAAAAGGAGCAGCAGAAGAAATTTGAAAAAAGTTTAGATTAGAGAAGAGAAAGCTTAAGAGGACATGATTATTGTCTTAAAGTAGCCGAAGGATTGGTGGCCCTGGAATCAGGAGGACCTGAATTAAAATATGGACTTCTAGCTGTGTGACCCTGGACAAGTCACTTAGCCCCAATTGCTTCTCCCCCCCCCAAAAAAAAACCCAAGCATCCAAAACTTATCACATGAAAGAGGCACATTCTGCTTATTCCCAGAAAGAAAATTAAAGTATAGAAGTTGTAGAAAGACACATTCAAGAGTAATATGTACATACATACACACATATCTCTGAGATAGAATGGGAGATAATTGGGCAGAAATCATTAAGATTCAATATTATGTTATATAGAGCTATGATGGGTTATTCTTAGGAAGACATGGACTTGAATCTCAGAGTATTCAGTGATGTGAATGAGTTGCAAGCTGCACCTTGGGATAACCCATATCTGTGAGGTCCCTGATCCAATAGATGTATGCTTGGATGGGCTTAGGTCTTTCTGAGTGAAAAAAAAATGTGAATAATGTATACATGCATGTATGATCTTCGACTCCATCAAATTTGCTTTTCCCCATCTCCATGTTCTAAACCACTTCCACAGAACTAAATGAGAAGTATAGAAAGGTTGTGACAAGAAATTGCTTACCCAACCATGTCTCCTTGAGACTGTCATCCCTCTGCATCTACTTCCTCTTGCATTGCCTTTATACTGGGATAGACTTCGTGATTTAGATGACTTGCTTTGGCTTTTGATCACTCTTGAATTTGTTTTACCTTCTTTAATCTATGAGACTTTCCTATTACTCCGTTGTATGCTGATACAGTGATGACGACTCAATTCTATTACTTTCTTGCTGTATGACCTAAGACCGTCATTTAATATCCTTTGGCCTCAGTTTCTCATCTGTAAAATGAGGATTTGGGACTAGATGATTTATAAGGTCCATTTCAACTTGAAATATATGACTATTTTGTTATAAACTTGTTCTGTTCAGATAGAATAATAACCATACTTTTCTTACTAATCAATCAGCTAGTCCTTGACAGATGTTAGACTTCCCTAATACTCTTATCCCTTCCACATTGAGGGAGGTAATGGCTTGGTGCCCTCCCCCCCATATGGAAAATCCACATCAAATATTTTAGCCCTATCCTTGTTCCAGAAAAATCTGATTTTTTTTTCTTCTTCTATTTGTAGTAAAATTTAGTTTAGCATTTTCCCACAGATTCTGTGTCATCTACTGGCCTTCAAAAATCATCTGCAGTTTCCACAAAACTCCCCCAAAATTCCCATTTAATTTTTCATGCCAACCTGTGATATACTGAAACTGCAATAGGGAAAGCTGAGGTGTGGAAGGGATAACTCTATTTACCAACATGTTCTAGATGCCTCCAATGACCTTCCTGGATGTGCCCCAGTGCTGACAACTAGAAACTCACTCTCTACCATCCTCCCATTCTTTCCATTTATTTTGGCTTGTTATTATACAGATTGGAAAGTTACTTCAACTTGACAAACTGGCATGATCCACAGGCCAGGCCTTCTGGGATTAGCAGTTTATGGCCTACATGTGTAATGAAATCTGTATAGCAAGTATCTCAAAAAGCACTGCAGGCGTTATTCTGCTTTTCAACACAGTGGGTTGCTTGAAACCATAAGCCCAGTGGCACAAAGTGCTGCAGTTTTCCTCCTTTAAATCCCAGCTTTGGAAGTCTTCACAATTGCTATTTCTGTCACTAGATGGTGCTTGAATGTCATGTCCTTTCGAGTCTGGACAGCCTTAGGAAGGGGAGCTGAAATCACCACCCAATAAATAAGCAAATGAGAAGAGAAACTTCGGTTTGTTTATTTTAATGACAGTAGGAGAACATGTTTGATCCATTTTTTCTTTCCCTTTATTATCTAAGACATGCAGTATAGTACAGATAAGAAAAATAGCTCAAAATCAGAAAATGTAGATTTGAGTCCCACTTAGTATGTGTTTAATTCTGGGAAAGCCATATAGCCATAGTGTTCTGGTGCTCAAATGCATAGGTAGGAGTTTCACCCAACAGGATCGATCTCTATCCTTTATTATTTAGACAAAAACCAGTAAAGATAAAGTATTGTGCAAACCTAGCTCAGGGACAGCTGATTGTACAATTTCTAAGTTAGAAATAAACTTAGAGGTCATGTTTAGCCTCTCATCTAACACAGGAATTTCTTCAGTGTCCTTGACAAATAAATACCCACTCTCCATGTGAACATTAATCGTGAGGAGGGACTTATTATGTATCAAAGCCAGCTATGCATTTTGGTAGCTCTTTCTGTAAGGAAAAAAGAGAGAGAGAGACAGAGAGAGATAGAGACAGAGAGGGGTGAGGGAAGGAAGAAGGAAGGGAAGAAAAAAGGAAGAAAGGAAAAAAGAGAGGGAAGGAGTGAGGAAGAAGGAAAAAAAAGAGAAATAATAAAAATTTTAAAAATTACCTTCTTTCTATTGAAATCTCTCTCCCTTTAACTTTCACCCATTGGTCCTAGTTGTATCCTTTGAAGCTACTCAGACTGAACTTAAATTCCTCTGCTACATAAAAAGTCTTCCAGTTTTATAACCTCCCCCTCCAAACGTATTCCCATCCCACCAATAAATCTTTATTTGATCAGGCTAAATATCACTGTTCCTTTAACTCTTCCTCATATGACATAGTTCCCAGGCCCTTAACCTTTCTGTTTCCTACTTCTGGATAAACTAGAGATTACCAGTGTCTCACCCACTTTTCAAGGTATAGTCTCACTAGAGCAGAGGTCAGTAGAGACTGTTGCCTCCCCTGGGCTGGGACATTATACTTTTATTAATTCAGTCAAAGTTTGTATAAGCATTTTGCTCATTGCCAAATCATATTGTTGGCTCATAATGACCTTGCATTCAACTAGAACATGCAGGTCTTTTTCACAAGAAGTACTTATCAAACGTTATCACCTCCCCATTCTCCATTTGTGCAACCAGTGTTTTGAATCTGAATGTAGGCAGTTATAATTATCATTCTCAAACTGAATGCCCATCTTTCCAGTCTCACATATGTATATAGTCATATCTGCATCAATGAATGTCTTCTGTCTTTGAACCAGCTCAGATGATAGTGAGGTTCAAGAATTTCCTACTCTCCTCCCCCATTACAAAAATCTCTTCCTTTTGAGCCTTTTTATTATGATAATTTTCCTCATTCTTCTTCCAACCCCTTTCTGGTCGATCCTTTCATTTTCTGAGCTCCTGCCTGTAAGAGCTCCTGCACTCTGGGAAAAACAGCATTATCACCTTTGGGCAGCTCCACTCCAAAGTCTGCAGAAAGAAAAGAAAAAGAGATGGGTTAGGGAAGTTGTGGCATAAATGGCACGGGATAATAGCAAAGATCAATGGCTGTCCCACTCAAGGTGTGCAGAAAGAATTTTTAATGGGAAAAAAAGAGAGAAAGAAAATACAAAACAGTGTGAAAGAGTTGTCCCAAGGTCTGGACTCAAGAAGACTCATCTTGGTTCAAATATAGCCTCATATATTTACTAGCTGTTTGCTTTAGTTTTCCCACCTGTAAAATGAACTGGAAAAAAAATTGCTAAACACTTCAGCCAAAAAAAAAAACCCAAATCGGGGTTGCAAATCAGGGTTGAACCAACTGAATTACAAAAAATAATAAAAATAATTATTAGGGATCTCAATTCTCTTACCCTAATATATAAGCTATATCCATACCCTAGCTTTGTTGCAAATCAGGGTTGAACCAACTGAATTACAAAAAATAATAAAAATAATTATTAGGAATCTCAATTCTCTTACCCTAATATATAAGCTATATCCATGCCCTAGCTTTGTGCCATTTACAAATTTTACCTCAGATAAATCAATTAATGAAAATGTATTTGGTAATTATTTACTATGTGCAGGTCCTGTGCTAAGTGATAAATACAAATCAAATCAGCCCCTATCCTAAGAAGTTTGTATTCTAATAAGGAAAAACAACATATATACAACAAAGAGATGGCCAGGGAGTGGTGTTTTAAGCAGGAACATCTCAGAAATGATGAATGAAATCATAGGGCAGTTTATTAGCATGTCCTTTCCAAGAATGGTTCTGTTAATTTTATTCCTATTCCTAGAGAAAGACGTGGAAACCTGAGGGAGAAGGGAGGGAGGAGTAATGTCTACCATAAGTAGAATCAGGGAGAATTAGGAGGGGACAGGGAGTACCTAGGTATGTTGAATTCTCACCAGTGCCCCAGGAATAGACCTGGAAGGTCTGATTAGAGGTAGAATGTAAAACAAGAAAGCAAGACATAAATATGTCTGGAGTTCCAGCTAATGCTAAGAAGAGTGTTGAAAAGAACATAAAATAAAGATACACCCTTGCATTACTCAATTAGTTGGCAAACATTTATTAAGTACTTACTGTATACCAGACACAGAACCAAGGAATGGAGATACAAATTTAAAAGTAAGACAATCTCTGCCCTCAAGCAGTTAATATTCTACTAAGAAACAAGTGTAGTGGGGGTGTTAGTTGGCATCCCAATGAGAAGATGGCATCTCTCTGTGTGGGAGGAACACTTGGGAGCTGGGAGAATCAGCATGATGAGTAAAGGAAGGGTTTGGAGAGAGACTTTGGAACATGTAGACAGTCTGTAATTGGTTCTGGATGACAAACCACATGTTAAACAGGATCTTTGGCTGCAAAGGGACTCAAAAAGCTCTGCCAGTTACAGTTTCTGGTTTTGCTTCATTCACTGCTGGGGGAGCTCAGTGTCTCCTTTGCCCATAGAATATTTTACTTGGGAAGGCTCAAGAGAGGGAGCCACAAAAATCTAGGATTCTGAATCCAAACCATTTTTCTCAGCCAGTGCAATGTCAGTGTCTGGGGAAAAAAGGTTTATCTTTGGAAGGACCTTTGATTTTTCTGCCTAGAAGCAACTAAAAAAATTGTCTAGCAGAAATACCATCACCTTTGGACACATAATCGGTGGAACCAATACTATATATAAACTGAGCTACACTGATCCTACTGCCCCCCCAAGGTTATATAGGGGTTTATGCCCCTGAACTATTGCGGTTTGTATGCTTATTTTTGCTATATCTTTGAAGTAAATATTTCACTGTAAAAGTAATAGATGTTAAATGATTAAATGAAATAGAGTGATAGTCATTGATCCTTCCTCCTACATAGAGTTGCTTCAGGGTCCTGAGGTACCTGATGGTACCTGAGAACCCTGAGGGAGATATAATGGGCCTGTCTGAAGAGAGGACTAGAGTAAACACATTTTATGAGGAAATCCTGGATATATGCAAAATAAATTTACACATTGATAGTGCTTGGGGAGGAGTGAGGAAGGAAGAGACATTAACAACTTAGAAATCTATTTCCAGTTTTATAGGCACTGATATATAAATCATTATATTTGGGATAGCCATTAAATAACTTATAAAGCCACCTTATTATAATTGTTATATAGCTCACATCAGTTTTTCATTTTTTTCATAACAATATAATGAGAAGTAATAAAGCTCCCATTTACAAGGCACCTTACAATTGCTTTTCTCACAATAACACTGTGAGATATGAAGTTCAAGTAGTTTCTTGTTGTTTAGCCATTTCAGTTATGTCCTACTCTTCATGACTCCATTTGAGGTTTTCTTGGCAGAATATGAATTGATTTGTCCCTTCTCCAGCTCATTTTACAGATGGGGAAACTGAGGCAAATAAGGTGAACTGCCTTGCCCAAGGTCACCTAACTAGTAAGTATCTGAGGTCAGATTTGAATTCACAAGGATGAATCTTACTGACTCCAGACCCAGCACACAACAACAGATCTACTTTACAGATGCAGAAACTAAGGCCCAGAGAGATTAAAAAACTACTTGTTCACTGTTATCTGGTAGTTGAGACCCTTGGGAATTAAGTGAATTACCCACAGTCAGATATTTCTTACCCAAATTTCCATGTTCAAATTTTTATGAAGTCTTTCCTAATTTCCAGTTGCTAGTCTTCTCTCCCAAATTACAACAAATTTAACTTTTGTATATTTGTGTTTATTAACTTTATATTTATGCTATATGCATTTTATGTGTATTTTTGTTTCCTCCAATAGAATGTAAACTCATGATAAGCAGAAATTGCTCTGTTGTTTGCACTTGTATCTACTGCCCCCAGCATTGCACTTGGCATGTAGTAGAAATTTAATAAAACATATTGATTTGTTGTTGATTGATTTTCCCTCTCCTTCAGTTCATACTTTTGAATAAGTGCTATTAATTTGATTTTCAAAACATCTCATGTATCATCTTCTCTATTCTCTCTGCTTAATGAGGCTCTCATTAATACCTGACTAAACTCTTACTATAGCCTCCTTACAGATCTTCCCACTCCCAGTCTTTTTTTCCTTCGATCCAACCTTTATACACATATTTATGTATACAACCATTTCTGGACTCTCATTGCCCAAGGCTCCAATTTCAGAAAAATCCAATGAGATCTTATTGGTCTAACTCAAATTCCTCTCTATCAGTTTAAATGAGGACAGCTGTAGATATTCAATTGGCTTCATGCCCAAAGGTTCCTGAAAATAAGCACTGAAACTAAAATGCAGTTAGTCTGAACAACAATGAATAAAAGAAGAAAAATAATATCAGCCACATGTCCAAAAGAGTAAAATTTCATTCCCTTTTACCCCAGAGTAGTTAAAGAAATTAGTTCCTCCAAGATGAATAGCTCCAACAAGGAAAGGATGTGCAAAATTTTAGTAGCTTGATACTCCTAGCTAGATTCAGACTTGATTCAATTGTCTGAATTCCAATCACTTTTTTCATGGCTTTTTCCTTTTGTTCTATTTCTTCTTTTACAACATGACTAATATGAAAACATGCTTAATATGATTGCACATATATAACCTATATCAAAATTCTTACCATCTTACCAAAATTTTATATAAAAAAGTTAAAAAGTATATTTACATGTCATTGGAAAAAAGTAAAATGATATTTTTAAAAAATTTATTTAAAAGAAAGCAGATACTGACACCCCCACCTACTATGAAACAAAAAAACAAAAACAAAACAAAACAAAAAACAAAACAGAACAGAACAAAAAAAACAACCTTAAACAACTTAAACAAACTCACAAATTTCTTCTTGAAACTCCTTAGCCTTTTTTTGGACTATACCCTCTTTGATAAAATATGGTGTGTGCATAGTATATATAGTGCCTTACAGAATAGCATAAGTAGAGAACTAAATGTCCCACTTCTTACAGTTGGGTGTTGGAAAATATATTCATAGAAACATGGAATAGGGTAAGGGAATCAGCTATGGGCTTCTTTATCATTCCCCTGGTTTAAAAGCTCCAGTGAGTCCATCATGAATCTAAGATAAAATACCAATGACTTTTCTTCTCTTTTACAACTCTTCACAGTCTGGATACAGCCTACTTATCCAGGCTCATTTCTCATTAGTCTTCATCACATATTTTATGTTCCAGTCAAATGGGCTGCTTTCTGTTTTCTGTACCCAATATTCCATTTTCCATCTTCATGCCAAATAGGAATAAGAACTGGTCCTTCTAATTTATCGGAAGAAGGGCCTCCCAGTTTAAGAAACTCCCTCTACCAATGCAGGCAGAAATCTTCTCTGAAATGTAGTGTTTGGGAGAGTTTCTTACAGTACTGAAATGTTGAGTGACATGTCCAGAATTATATAGCTAGTGTGTGACAGAATAAGGTCTTAAATCCAAGCCTTCTTGATTCTAAGACTGGGAACGCTATCACTAGTGCCATCTATGACACTGATTGTTAATTATAACTTTTCCAGTCTGTTTATTATACCTTACATTCTGCCACATTTCCTTTAATCCTGTGCCACAATCCTCTCCTGATATTCCAAAATCAAGATATTCCACTGCTCAGACTTGGACATTTTCTCTAGCTGTCCCCCATGCCAGGAAAATCCTCTCAACTTCAACTACTGACTTCTCAGGCTTTCTTTAAGTCCTAACTAAAATTCCATTTTTACTAGGAGCTTTTCCCAACCCTTTCTTAGTAAATGTCCTATTTATCCTGTACGTAGCCTGTTGGTACATATCTGTTTGCTTACTGTTTTCCATGTTAGATAAGATTAACATAACTGTACCCCAAAGAAATCATAAAGGAGGGAAAAGGACCCACATGTGCAAAACTATTTGTAGTGGCTCTTTTTGTGGTGGCAAAGAACTAGAGAGAAAGTAGATGTTTATCAATTGGGAAATGGCTAAATAAGTTATGATATATGAAAGTAATGGAATATTGTTGTTCTATGAAAATGACAAACAAGCTAATTTTAGAAAGGCCTGGAAAGATTTACAGGAGCTAATGCTGAACAAAACAAGCAGAACAAGAAATACATTGTACATAGTAATAGCATGATTGTGAGATGATCCACTATGAAAAACTTGGCTCTCAGCGGTTCAGTGATCCAAGGCAATCCCAATAAACTTTGTATAGAAAATGCCATCTGTCTCCAGAGAGAGAATTATGTAGAATGAATGTAAATCAACACATGCTATATTCATTTTTTTTTAATTTCCTTCTTTTTCTCTGTTTTTATTTTCTCTCATGGTTTTCCCTTTTGTTCTGATTTTTCTCTCCCAACATGATTCATAAAGAAATGTGTATTAAAAAAAATTAATGTACATGTATAACCAGAAAAATAAAGGAAAAAAAATTAGAGTGAGTTCATTGAGGGTAAAGGCTATCCTTTGCCTCTTTCTGTATTCCCAGAGCTTAACATTGCACCTGGTACATAGTGGGCAATTGATGAATATTTATTGACTGACAGATTTATAACCCACATTTGAAGTCTGCAAAATATTCTCTTCATAGCAACCTGTGTGGTAGGTAATACAAGCATCATTTTTACTATTTTAGAGATGAGGAAATGAAAACTTGGTAAAGTTAAGTGATTATCACTTTAGTAGCAAAAATTGAAGGTGAGATCTGAACTTTCTGAAGCCTTTACACTAAAGCCATGAGTATTCTGGAGCCAGACTAAACAGCTGATTGTTCAATTTTCAGCTTGAACTTTTATAAGTCAGAAATTGGCTTCTAAATAAGTTTTTGATTTATTGTTTTGTTGATTATCTGTCTAGGCTTAAGAAAGTGTTAATAATGCAGATTAAACTTCAAAGTATTCCGTGGCCTTTTTTTTTTTTTTTGAGAGAAGAGTGTTAAACATTTACCAGTGCATCCTTATCCAAGATCCAGAATTCTTTCCACCAATTTCTGTCACCAAAGGCAGTGATATATTGGCTAACAGGCCGGACATTGTATCAGGTGGAAATGGGTTCAAATCTCACCTCTAAAAATAGCTCAGTCTGTGTGTGTGTGTGTGTGTGTGTGTGTGTGTGTGAACATGGGACTTCTGGTTCCCCCATCTTCAAAATAGAGCTAATTATCTCATAGTGTTGTTATAAGGCTCAATAAAACAATGTATATATGGTTATTCCTTTCACATCATGGGGGTTAGAGGCTTGATGCCCCCATGATCTGGAAAAGCTGTATAAAATTTTTGGCTCTCCCTTGTAGAAGGGACTCTTCTCCCTTCTACATATTTATATGCAGAATAGAAGAAGTCTGAATTATGGCTTTAAAAGATAAAATCTGTTGATATTATATACTAAACACATATTTTATATATTTTTTGAGTTTCTAAACATTTTCTATGTCAACTGTGACTTCCACAAAACTCTCTCTATGCTACAAACTAAAACTGCAATGGGAAAAGTGGCAATGTGGAAGGGATAATTGTAATGTGCTTTGCAAACTTTTCAGAATTTCTAATTTGTTACTAAGAATGTTAGTCACTGTTACACCCCACTACTTTTTAAACAATGTTTTGTGTTTTGTTTTTTTCTTGTATGATTATATAGAGATCTCTCCGTGGGATAAACCTTAATGCAGATTGCCCACTGCTCTCTAGTTTATGGTCTTAAAGAGCAACCTGGATATTGAGGTTAAATAACTTGTCCTGG
Organism: Myrmecobius fasciatus; assembly: GCA_023553655.1. Lineage (NCBI taxonomy): Eukaryota > Metazoa > Chordata > Mammalia > Dasyuromorphia > Myrmecobiidae > Myrmecobius > Myrmecobius fasciatus. Next base: position 85,300 of record JAJPUD010006159.1, read on the forward strand.
TCACACAACCAATATATATTAGGAGTGAGTCTTGAACTGGAGCCATGATTTCTGGAAATGAGACTAGCTTACTGGCCTTTAAACATGCTGCTTCTCACAATGATTTGAAACATTCTTTACATGCTCACCCACCTGAGCTCTGGTCACCTTCATCATCTGGAGACCATTTCATGATGTATTCTTCATAAAATGTGCCTTCCACATCGATCACTATGTATCTGTTCTTACGAATCTGATGGATCCCAGAGTTATTCTATATTCTGCCTCAAGGTAAAAAAAACACATAACTGCTCTCCCTAGACTTTATCCCTGTTCATCTTCTTTCACATCTCATATTTATAACTGTAAGAAGCAAGGCTGGGATTCCTAGTATGGCTTTTCTACTAAGACAAGAGAAATTCCACACATTCCTCATGAGAGCTGGCTCATCTCAAAGTAAAAAATGCAATTTTTGCAATGATTCCAATTTCTTCTTAATTTTCACAGGTAGAAAATAACTAGCATTTGGCTGTATGTTTTTTTCCTAGTAGCAAATTAATAATGGACAATTTGTTTCAGTTTTGTGAAGGTGGAAAGAGCTAATGGGAAGACCATGGCACATGATCTGTGGTTTTGAGTGACAACTTGATTTTACAAAAGAATCTTATAGAGAAATAAAATCAAGACTGTCATTGTCATTTCTGCCTCTATGATATACCTACTATGGGTGGTTTCCAGCTGTCTCAAATGTAGTCACAACCTCATTCCTCAAACCCCCTAGCAATTCTTTGAATTGCTTCATGAGAGAGGCATTCCCCTATGATAAGAGAGATTGTTGCACAACCATCATTTTAGGCAAGTCTCTGAAATAAGAATAGGCCATATTTGTCTGGGAAACCAGTGAAGTATTATGAACCATCTATGGTCAGCAGTAGTAGCTTCTAGAGTGGGCTTTCCCCTCCCCTTTCTCTTTGAGTCCTTGTTTTGGTGAAATGAAAGTATTTCATTCTTCTTCTCCTATCCAATATTTTGGAGTTGATGATTTTTTTTTCTTCTAAACATGTTTCCACATTTATCATGATGACAAGAAAAATCAGATCAAAAAGGAAAAACAAATGAGAAAGAAAATAACAAACAAGCAAACAACAATAACAAAAAAAGTTGTGATCCACACTCTGTCCCCACAGTCCTCTCTCTGGGTGTAGATGGCTCTCTCCATCACGTCTATTGGAATTGACCTGAATCACCTCATTGTTGAAAAAAGCCAAGTCCATCACAGTTAATTATCATATAATCTTGTTGCTATGTACAATATTCTCTTGGTTCTACTCACTTCACTTAGCATCAGTTCATTTAAGTTTATGATTTTTAAAGAAAAAAAGGAATATAATTGAAATATTACTATCTTGAGTGCTTTTAGCAGTCTGGAAAAAAATCATGACAAATAAAATTCTCTTAAATATAAATGAATAAGGTCCTTGAGAGTATGAACTGTTTCTTTTCTGTCTTTTAATCTAAGAAATCTAAATACTTCTTAATTGACTGAATAATTGCAAGTTTTTCCCATTTACCAAACACGTATATAAATAAAGCTGATCAGGGATCCCCTCACCTACCCCATTTCCATGACCAGTAAGGCACAGTGCTAAGTGCTAGGGATTCAAAGATCCTTTTCCCCTCTAAAAAGAAAAGTCCCTGTCCTCAGGGAGCATATATACTCTTGGAGGGATAAGACATACAACAGCTAAGCAGATCCAAGATATTTTGGAGCAGAGCGAAAACACAGTTGGGATATAGGGAGCTAAATTTGAGGAGGACATACATCAGAGGTATGATGGGCAACTTGTATGAACTCACAATAGAAAAGAGAGATTGAGTTCAAGGAACCACTGAAGTCCAGTTTGGCAAATGTTACTTCCTCACCTACATGAAATATGAGAGGAGGAAAAGATCAACTTCACAGGACAATTATAGAATCTTCAATGAGCAGCTAAGTGACTCAGGGTACAGGTGGGCAGAAGACCTGAATTCAGATCCTACTTTATATGTTAGCCATGTGACTGTTTTCTTCAATTCCATTAATTGTAAAATAAGAATAATAGTAGCAACTCTCTCTCTCAAATGGGATATTTGTAAAATCCTTGGCACATAGTTGGTGCTTGATAAAAGCTAGCTCCTTCATTTAAGCTAAACTAATCAGATGCACCCCAATGTCAAAAGAAGTGTAAAGACAGAGACTCTCAAAAAGTTATGATTTTTAGAAATTGTCAACATATGAAAATATTGTCTTAGGATTAATATATAAATTAATACAAAAATGGATAAAGAGAGTTATTTTAAATGTACTTTTAGAAACCAAACATACAGAAATTATATTTAACTTTCTAGAAACACAGAAGATAATTCCTATTTTACCCTTGCATTACTTGAGAGTTAAGCAACTGCTTTAACACACTCATGGAATTAAATTAAATTTCATGGATAGAAAATTCCATATGGGGAAAGAGCCCTGAACAGAGCATTAGTGTCTATTCTGGGCTCTGTCACTAGCTATATGTCACTAGCTGTAGAATCCATTCTGGACAAGTCACATAACTTAACAGAATTTCAGTTTCTTCATCTGTAAAGTGAGAATGTTTTCTGAAGTTAATTGCCTCACATTTTGGTGGTTTTGGAAGAAACCACCTGATATTAATCAGTCCAACTCTCTGTTTCTTAATAAGATAGCAGATCAACTAACAAAAACAGATATTCTAGTCTCAAACATTTCCAAAAAGGAAAAAAAAAATTTCACAGTTCCTGGATAAATCAGCCATTGATGTCATGAGTTCTTTCTTGTGCCTGAACTCCACTAAAAGAACTTAATATTTTTTCTTCTTATGCCTTCCTCAGAGGCTGTAGAAAATAGCTGACAGGCAGACTACTGGATGTTGCAATTACCACTCATTTTCTTACAGTCACTTCCACCTTACCACACTGCTGCTTGGGTTTTGTGAAGACTAGATCAGGGTAAGCTTTTAGATGCTAGTGGCTAGATAAATTAGCTTATCTCAGCAACTTTTCTTGCTGGCATGTACTTTGGGAATTATTCAACTTAGGAGAAAGCAGTTGTTTTGACATGCTGTAGTAATGCACACCCTGCCATTATGGGGGGAAAGAAGCAAAGAAAGTAGATGTTCTGATGTCCTTTTCATATACACTATCTGTCCAGGTTTGTGGATTCCTATTGCATGCCTGGATTCCAGGAATAACTCCCCTCCTCATTGTCCCAGGAATGTTAAAACTGACTGGATTGAGAAATAGTTGGGAATAGAAGTTGTGCTAAAAATGGAGAGGCATTACGGTGCAGTGGAAAATGTGCTGGATTTGGAGTCAAAGAATCTGAATTCTAATTCTGGCTCTGCTACCTGTGTGACCATGGGCAAGTACCAATTTCAGACCCTGAATATCAGTTTCCTCAACTATAAAATGATTTTGTTGGACTGGATAGCCTTTGAAGTCCTTCTCAGCTTTAGATCTCTGATCTTATGAAACTGAAGATGTGTGAAGTCCAAGAAAATCAATTAGCATATTTATTAAGCACCTACTATGCGCCAACCATTGTACTATGCACTGGGGATACATAGAAAAGCAAGAGACAGTCCCTACTCTTGAGGAGCTTGCAGTCTAATGGAGCAGAGAGAATGCAAACAACTGCATAGAGCAAGTTATAGATAGGATGAATGAGAGGTAATGAACAGGGAGAAGGCACTAAGGAGCCATAAGGAAAAAAGCTTCTTGAAGAAATGGAGACCTCAGGAGAGAGACTTGAAGAAAATCAGGTTAACTAAGAGAGAGACGTAAGGAATAAGGCATAGGGGACACTCACTGACAAAACTCAGGGGCTGGAGATGGAGTGTCTGAGAAGCAGCAGGTAGACAGGTGTTGCTAGATCACGTGGTAACGAGGAGAATAATGTTAGGAATAGGAAAAGGCCAGATCATAGAGGGTTTTGTAAGTCAAATTATTAAGAGGATTTCATGTATGATTCTGGAGGCAGAACAGAACCAATAGAGATGATTGAATAGGATTGAATGGGAACAAGGTCAGACATGTACTTTACAAAGGTCAGTTTGACAGCTTAGTTCAGGGTAGATAAGAATGAGGAGAGACCTGAAGCAGGGAGGTCAAGTAACAGACTATTTGCAAAAGTCCAAGTACAAGGCATAAAGGCCTGCATCATGATGGTAGCAATATCAAAGGAGAGCAATATCAAAAGCATATAGAAGAGCTGTTACAAGGGTACTGTGAGACCTGGCAACTAATCGGATATGAAGGGTGAGAGTGAGGAGCCAAGATGACACAGAAAGATAAGTTCAGGGGACTAGAAGGGTGATGGTACTTCTTGACAAGGAAAAGGAGGGGTGACCTGAAAGGAAAAATAATGTGAATATTGATAAGTGTCTTTTTCACCCAAGAAGGCAAAATACAAAAACAATTTTCCCAGGTCAGTGATCAGTGAGTCCAGAGTATTATAGGCATTGCCAAATCTGAAAGGACACTTGAGGTAGAGAAGAAGGAAAAATACATGCTGGGTACCTTGGGCTCCTACCCATAGAATTGGGTAGCAATTTGATAAGAATGAGATATCCAAAAGCCCTACCACCCAGATCTAAGTTATAAAACTAGAATTGAGCTAACATGAAGGACAGAACCAGCTTGAGAAAGGATCAGTCAGTTAAAAAAAGAGGAAACTAAAATAAATACATAAAAAACTCTATTTCCCATAATTGGCATATTAAATTACAACACTCAGTAAGTTGAAAACTTCTCCCACATATATTTCCCTGTAAATTCTTTGAAAAATAACGTTAAAGAAAAGTTGTCTGCTATTTCCAGGAAATAGGGTAAGAAAGAAGGAAATCAGATGTATCCTCTTTCTCATCTAAACTATAATGAATGGGGAACAGCATTCATTTCGGCAAGGTAGGACTGCTAGTTAAAAAAAACAGTAGGGAGCACAAATGGACAAGCTTTGGGCCATAATAGTGAAAAAAAATTCTGTGGCACACTGGGCCCTATGGCATAGCTATGTGATACAGTACCTCAGAAAAATAGAATATTTGAGTTGGAAAGGATCACACATCTTCTAAAATAATTGCCTTTGCTAGAAAATGTTGTTGTTGAGCCTTCATTTTCAAAGAGGACCGATAACATCATAGGTGATGACTTGTGTGTGAATTGTATTTAAATGAGGCAGAATGTTACAAAATCATCAGGTTCATTCTCTCTTCCAGAATCATTGAGGTCCAACGACAGAATGAAAGTCAAGATGACTGGCAATAGCTTAGGATTCAGTGGATAACCTTGAAGTTTCCAAGCTCTAAGGGCTCCATAGTGCTTAGATAAAATTGTTCTCATTCATTTATTGCACCAAGAAGTCTTCACATGCTTAGGGTACATATCATTCTAACTCACTGACAGATGTGAGCCCTGTTGATTACCTACAACCTGAGTTAGGCTGTCTGTCAAGCCATTTCACTTGGGTGTGGAGTCACAGGTGAGAGCTGGATTAAAGTAGATACCAAAGATGGATAACCAGTTCTGAAAAGCTAGGAAATGAATACCTGATAAACAATCATTCAATCTGTCTTTAAATCCTTCAAGGGAAGTGACTCTGCTGTTTCTTAAGGCACTCAACAAGTATTTATTAAACTCCTATTGTATGCCAGGCACTGATGTCAAGGAACTTATAACCTAATGGAGGAAACAGCATATAACTATGTACAAATAAGATATAAACAAGATAAATTAGAGATAGGAAAGGCACTAGAATTTAGAGCAACGGTAGGAAACCTTTTTTTTCTGTCAACATCCATTTGGATACATATAACATTATTTGTGGGCCATACAAAATGATCAACTTATAGAACTCAAGCAGTGAGAAGTTGTTGTTCTTAACTTTCAGCTCATTATTGCCTATGATGGTTTTATTGAATGATTTCATGGGCCTTATATGACCAGCAGACTAGAGATTCCCCACCCCTGATTTAGAGAGATTGAGAAAGATTTCTTGAAGATTGGCTTTACCATTCTCCAGTTGGTAAATGGTTAAAGAATATGAACAAACAATTTTCAGGTAAAGAAATTAAAATCATTTCTAGTTATGAAAAAATGCTTTAAATCACTTTTGATCAGAAAAATATAAATTAAGACAACTCTGAAGTACCACTACACACCTCTTGGATTGGCTAAGATTACAGGAAAACATAATGATGAATATTGGAAGGGATATGGGAAAGCTAGGACACTAATACATTGTTGGTAGAGTTGTGAACTGATCCAACTATTCTGGAGAACAATTTGGAACTATGCCCAAAGGGCTATCAAACTGTGCATACAGAATCTTTGATCCAGCAGTATCTCTAATGTATCTATATTCCAAAGAGATCATATAAAGGGAAAAGGACCCATTTGCACAAAAACATGTGCCAAAATATTTGTAGCAGATTTCTTTGTACTAGCAAGGAATTCAAAATTAAGTGAATGTCCATCAGTTAGGGAATGGCTGAATAAGTTATGTTATATGAATGTTATAGAATATTATTTTTCTATAAGAAACGATGGTTTCACTAGTGTGGAAGAAATTAGGGCTTGACCCACATCTAACACCACATACCAAGATAAGATCTAAATGGGTTCATGATCTGGATATAAAGAGTGATTTTGTAAACAAGTTAGAGGAACATAATATAGTTTACCTCTCAGACCTGTGGAGATGGAATAAATTTATGTCCAAAGAAGAACTGGAACTTTTAATTGAAAACCAGATAGATAACTTTGACTATATTAAGTTAAAAAGTTTTTGTACAAACAAAATCAATGCAGACAAGATTAGGAGGGAAGCAATAAATTGGGAAATCATCTTTACATTTAAGGGTTCTGATAAAGGTCTCATCTCTAAAATATATAGAGAATTGTCTCATATTTATAAAAATTCAAGCCATTCTCCAATCAATAAATGGTCAAAGGATATGAACAGACAATTTTCAGAGGATGAAATTAAAACTATTTATAGTCATATGAAAAGGTGCTCCAAATCACTATTGATCAGAGAAATGCAAATCAAGACAACCCTGAGATACCACTTCACACCTGTCAGATTGGCTAAAATGACAGGAAAAGTTAATGATGAATGTTGGAGGGGTTGTGGGAGGGCTGGGACACTGATGCATTGTTGGTGGAGCTGTGAACGGATACAGCCATTCTGGAGAACAATTTGGAGCTATGCTCAAAAAGTTATCAAACTGTGCATACCCTTTGACCCAGCAGCATTTCTATTGGGCTTATATCCCAAAGAAATCATAAAGGAAGGAAAAGGCCCCACATGTGCAAGAATGTTTGTGGCAGCCCTTTTTGTAGTGGCTAGAAACTGGAAATTGAATAGATGCCCTTCAATTGGAGAATGGCTGAATAAATTATGGTATATGAATGTTATGGAATATTATTGTTCTGTAAGAAATGACCAGCAAGATGATTTCAGAGAGGCCTGGAGAGACTTACATGAACTGATGCTGAGTGAAATGAGCAGAACCAGGAGATCATTATACACGGCAACAACAGTACTATATGACGATCAATTCTGATGGACATGGCTCTCTTCAACAATGAAATGTTTCAAACCACCTCCAATTGTTCACTGAAGAAAGCCATATACACCCAGAGAGAGGGATGCGAAATGTGGACCACAACATAACATTCTCATACTCCTTGATTGATGTTTGCTTACATTGTGTTTCCTTTATCTGATATATCGTTTGTGTAGATAAGATTTTTCTTGCACACCAATGATAAGTTTGGAAATATGTATATATATATTTGATTTGCCAATATTTTAACATAATTAACATGTAGTGGATATCCTGCCATCTAGGGGAGGGGTGGGGAGTTGGGGGGAAAAATTTGTAACGGAAAGCTATGTAAGGGTTATTGTTGAAGAATTACCCACACATATGTTATGCAAATAAAATAAAAATTAAAAAAAAAAAAGAAAGAAACGATGGTTTCAGAAAGGCCTGGAGAGCCTTACGTAAACTGATGCTAAGGAAAGTGAGAAGAACCAAGAGAACATCGTACACAGCAACAACAAGATTATATAATGATCAATTCTGATGGACGTGGCTCTTCAACAGTGAAGTGATTCAGGCCAGTTCCGATGGACTTGTGATTGAGAGAACCACCTGCATCCAGAGAGAGAACTGTGTAAACTAAGTGTGGATCACAACATAGTATGTTCACTCTTTCTGTTGTTGTTTGCTCGATTTTTGTTTCCTTTCTCAATTTTTTTCCCTTTTTGATCTGATTTTTCTTGTGCAGCATGATAAATATGGAAATATGTGTAGAAGAATTGAACATTTAACATATATTGGATTACTTATTGTCTAAGGGAGGGGATGAGTAGAAAGAAGAGAAAAAAATTTGGAACACAAAGTTTTGCAAGGCTAAATGTTGAAAACTATATATGCAGATATATACATAGATATTGAAAATAAAAAGCTATGCATTTTGTTTTCCTTCTCAGGTTTTTTTTCTTGTAGGTCCGAATTTTCAGCAAGATAATTGTATAAATATGTATACATATATTCGATTTGTCATGTATTTTAACATAATTAACATGTATTAGACTTCCTGCCATCTAGGGGAGGAGGTGGGGGGAAGGAGGGAAAAATTTGTAACAGAAGGCTTTGAAAGGGTCAAGGTTGAAAAATTATCCATGCACATGTTTTGCAAATAAAAAGCTTAAATAAAAAAAGAAAAGAAAAAAGTTAAAAAAAAATTTTAAATTTTAAAAACTAAACCAAAAAAAAATAAGATTAACTTTAGCTGAGACTTGAAGTAAGCAAAGGAATTTAGGAAATGAAGAGGTCTCTGCATGGAGGATAGAAAATTTCAATTTTAGATAAGTCTAATTATTAGGACTTACCACCTCACCCCTTTGCCCCCCAAATAAAGCCTAAATTTGCTTTTCTCAGATTCTACCCATTGCTCTTGGGTCTTTCCTCTGAGGTAGAAACAGAATAAGTCTTCAACATGACAACTCTTCAAATACTTGAAGATAGTTTACAATTCTTCCACTGCGAATCATGTCTTCTACAGAATAAGAATATTCATATTTCCTTCAGTCTCTTCATATGATATCTCAGTACCTTCTATGCTCCTGGTTATCCTCTTCTGAATACCCTCTAGTTTATCTATATCCTTAAATAGCAGCATCCAAAACAAAACCCAATACCCCAGATGTGGTTCCATCATTTCCTTACTCTTGGAAACAATATCTGTAAGTGCAACCCAAGAGTTTTTCTGCATTCCATATCATTACAGACATGCATAGAATGGATGTGGGTATATAAGCCAACCTTAAAAAGTTATTTTCATTGGTTCTTTCCCTATCGAAGGCTCTATGGAGACTTATACATATCACACTTTTGATTCATATTCAGCTTGTGATTCCTTTGCTGTTGCCTTTGCTTGCCACAATCATTCCTTGAATTGAATCATGTCTTAGCAAATGCTTGGTTGTAACTCAGTATCTAGAGTTTCTATGAATGACTCTTTTAAACAGTAGCCTCAAAGTTCCTGGATCTCTGCAGGTCCATTTAAAAAACTGATAGCCACCCTTAGATCTCAACATCACTCAGAACTACTCCCTTTCCAAGATTTCAAACTATAAAATTCTCTTCCCTTAAGACAACCTCCTTTACTCCAAATTCTCCTTTCCTTATCCTTATTGAACTTGCTCCCATCAATCATGGCCTGCCAAAAAACTCAGTAAAGACAATGGAAAGTTGGATAGTGTATTCACTAAATCTGAACACTTAACAGTGAACTTTTTTTAAAAGCAAACAGCTGGCTTTAAAAATATCTTGCCAAGAAATCTACAATCCAGATTTTTCCTTTGGAATATTGCCTTTTATTCACAAGAGTTCCTATCTATGGCATGTGTTACCTCTCACAAACCATTATTCTAATATCATCTCAAGTTTACAGGCTTCCCTGTCACTTCCTAAAACTCATTCTAGAGCACGTATGCCTGTAAGAACATTTGTCTTATTTAAAAATATTTAAGCATCTTCTAAAATAATTTCAGTTCATTCTATAGATACCTATTTTCCTCTCCCATAGTTGCCTGTATTCTGCTCCCCTCCTCAAATTACCCCATTTTTATTGTGCATATTATGCATAAGTGTGGGTGTGAGTATTCATATGTTTATTTGATTTCAAAGACAATAGGTCATTCTATAAAATAGTCTTTCTTTCTATTCATGTCATTTACACTAAAGAATTAGAGGAATACTTATCAAACCTTTACTTTCTAAGTAAGTTGTCCTATGCAGCAAGATGCACTGAATCAGCTGTATATATCTGAATTCATTAGGAAGTACCAAGTACATTTGCCAAATCATTCAAACTACACGTTGGTCTTTATTTTTTGCCTTGCAAAGACAATGAAAACTATATAAACTGGGGATATATTCTGGTAGATGATCAGTGTAGGATGAGAGCTGGTAGATACTTAGATGGTTGAACTCCCTGACTTCAATAATTGGCATATATGCCAATGAAGAAATCTGAAGATAAGATTATAGGAATAACTCAATTCAATAAGTACTTAGTGAATGTCTATTATTTAACAGGTGCTGCAGATAACAAAGAAAATAATGAAACAGTATCTTCCCTCAAGGAGCTTGCATTTTTCTTGGGGGGAAAAATTACATAAGTAAATATACAATGTACAAAATAAATGTACAAAATAAGGCAAAGTACTTTTGAAGGGTCAGGGAGCACTAACAATGTTTGAGGCAGGGTGAGTCAGGAAAGATCTCTTGGAGGAGCTAGTATTAGAAATGAGCCTTAAAGGGAGCTTGGGTTTTCAAGAGGAAGAAATGCAGGAGGACTTTACAGGCATGGGGACAGTTTGTGGAAAGTAATGGAGGCAGGAAATGGAATGTTTTGAATGGGAAATGGCAAGTAGGGCAATTTGGCTATAGCATAGAATACATAAAGAGGAATCATGTAAAATCAGTTGGAAAATAGGCAGGAAACAGATTGTGAAATGTTTTAAATGCTAAAGAGAGGAGCTGGTATTTTATCTTATGCTACTGAGATAAACAGAAGTAGAGTCTACTAAGGGAAAGATACAAGCCATCTCATATACCATTTTGGCATTCATAAAAATTTCATGTGATAATTAAAGACAATCCTGGGAATCTTACCAGATATATAGAGATCTTTCTTTCCCTTCCAAAATCATAAATTAAATGAAAGTTTTGTTTGATGTTTTCCAAAATGCCTTTTTTGTGCCTCTGCCCATTCCTGGCTCCACAATATCCCTGAAGATGATTATCCAGCCTCTGCTTAAATACTTTCAGTAATAAGAAACTCTCATGTACCACTTTTTGACAGTTCTAAATGTTAATTAGTGGGAAGTTTAAAAATATTTTTATTGAGCCCAAATGTCTCCTTATAACTTTAAATTTTTTTAATCCTCATTTTATCCAATAAAACCTCTCTCCCTCTTCCATGTGATAGCTCTTCTGCTACTTGAAGACAGAAATCATGTCTGCCATTATTTCTAAATCTTCTGTTTTCCAGAATGAACATTCCTAGTGCCTTCAATAATAATCAGATGACATAATCTTGTTCCTTTGCCATTTGGGCTATCCTAGTCTAGAAGACTTTCAGTCTATCAAAGCATCTTCTTAGGTGTGGTTCCTAAAATTAAGATCAATGTGCCAAAGATGGGCTGATCAGTATAGAATACAATGGGAACTTTGGCAAGCTGACTTTCCATTTTCTAATTTTTGTTCTTAGTTGTCAATTAATCCATACTAAAGTGTCAGCAGACTACAAGGCATAATAGAAAGAAAATCCAGTTTGGAGTTAGAACATCTGAGTTTGACTCTTTCCTTTTCTACTTATTACCTGTATAAAACATGTTACTTAGCTTTACTGAAGAATGAGCTCCTTTAACTGTAAAAATAAAGGGGTTAGATGACATGATCTTAAAGGTCCTTTATAATTTTAACTCCTATGAAACTCAGTTCCAGCACTTAGCACAATGCCTGGCAAAGAATAGCTGCTTAATCAATGTTTCTTGGATTGGATAGTGAATGGTAATATATTAAGGTATAATCCCATTCCAGGACATCTGCATCTGTCATTTCCAGATCTTTGTTCATTAGACTATTCATCCATGTCTCCATTCCAGTTATTGAAATCCTCTATATTCCTTCAAGTTCCAACTCAGATGCTACTTATTCCACAAATATTTCCTCTATTCCCCTCCCTTATTCCTTCAAGATAAAAGTGATGTATCCCATATCAATTTTTTCATACAATATTAAGATTTATATTTTTCATGTGACACTTTTATTTTTTTATTTATTTCAAATTAAGAGTTATATAGTTCTTTAACATTGGCAAAACACTTTGCATAGTGTGGGAAATGTGGGATAATGGAGGAAATAGTAACTCCAGACTCAAGAAGAACTGGATTCAAATATGACTTCCTGGTCATTCTTCTGTCATTCAGGGCAGTTGGGTGGCTCAGTAAGTAACGCTTGGGCCTAGAGTTAGAAAAACTCATCTTCAAGAGTTCAAATCTGGCCTTAGATATTTACTAGCTATGTGACTTTAACCCTGTTTGCCTCAGTTTCCTCATCTGTAAAATGAGCTAGAGAGGGAAATAGAAAACCACTCCAGTACCTTTGCCAAGAAAATCCCAAATGAGTTCATGATGAGTCATACACAACTGAAAAATGACTGAATAAAAATAAAATATAGATAGGAGAGGTGAGACGATGAAATTCAAAAAGTGACTTCCCCATGATTATGTAGTAATTGTCAAAAGTGGAATTACCGTTAGCTCCAAATTCAGAACTCCTTCCAGTTTATATATATAAAGTCTCCCCTATGAAATTGTAAGATCCATAAAAGCAGAGATGGTGTACTACTTTATATCCATATTTTTAGAATTTAGCATAGTGCCTTATCTATAATGTACATTTAATTAATGTTTTTGAAAGTTGTTTAAAATCCAAAAGCTAGTAATATTCAAATGAATCAATCTTACTTGAATTCAGCTCCTAGGACAAGAATTAGGATAGATTTTTTCAGAAAAAGGATCCCACCCAAAGTCTCTCTTAAATCATGTCTCAATTGCTTATTCTACTTATTCTTAATTACCCAGAAGATATATCACTATTTTCCTATCAAATACAACAGAAGAAATTAAGTTACTACTGTAATTCTTTGTAGATTCATATTTCAATTTGATATTTAATTAGAAAATTATTATTCAACAGGAAAAGAAATAGCATGTGATTATTTGTTGCTAGTACTTGGGGATATTTAGTCTCAAGAAGACAAGATTTAGGGAACACATGGTAACAATTTTCAAGTATTTTAATGATGGTCATATAGAAGAAAGATTAGATTTGATCTAGTTAACCTCAGTAGAAGAATTAGGAATAAGGATGAATGTTACAGGGGAGTAGATTTTTATTCAGTATGAATGTCATAATAATTAGAACATCCCTGAAAGGCAGGGGATGTCTTGGGAGATCATTAATTTCCTGTTATTGGAAGTCTTCAAATAAAAGCTGGATGTTCACTTTTAAGAGATTTTATAGAGAAAATTAACTGGTTGAATCCTTCCCTGGCTAATGGGCCATGGCTGGAGGAACTGGTGGTCTCTGTTGGAAATTAATAAGCTTATGTCTCATTCATGTCTAAACAAATCATAAAGGATCACAATGGGACAAATTCAAACACAGAGAGAAATAGTCAATAGAGCCTAAGAATAAATAAGGCCAATGTCAGAAAGTCTAATTGCATCAAGGTACCAAATCCTGGAACCATACAGGAAAGTACAGTCAGAGATTTATAAGCTGAGGATGAAGGAGAGAAGAATGAAAGGCAGAGGAGACTAGAGCTAGAACAAGAACAGAAACCATTATATGAGATAACCAGTGGCAGCTGGCAATTTGCTTCACTTCAGGGTGAATGGAAACCATTCTTCCAAATTCAGATCTAGACAACATAGTTAGCTGTGACTATGGGCTTCTACACTTGGAGCTAGATTAGAACACTTCTAATTGCCTTTTAGATTCTAAATCTATCATTCTATGGATTCCATTTTCTAATACCCAGTATCGTAAAAGATGAATATTAAGTTAAATGAATTAATAAAATTAGAGAAAAACTATCACTCATTATGTCTGGGATAACGATGAGACAGAAGGAATCACATAGGACAAGAACCACTTTGTACTTTTCTTTGTTTCTCAGGTTACTATGGACAACAAATGAATCACCAGTAGCATAACCGCATGTCAGCCCATTGATGTTAAGCTTCTCTCCACTTAGTCTTCCATCTAGTAAACATGGACTATTGCTGAGACCATGATTAAGGCTTTTCCTATTACTTATATACTATGCTATATATATATATATGCTATATATACAGAGAGGGAGAGAGGCAGGAGAGAAGGAGGGAGAGAGAGAGGGAGAGAAAGAGTATGTGTATATGTTTATATATTATATACTATACTATAACTATATAACTATAGTTAAAAATCTTTCCAACTTGGTGAGAACTTGAGCTCTACTGGAAAAACCTTTGATAACCCAGATTCAACTCCACACCATGATGATACATTGAACAAGATTTTTATAAATGTGATACAAATAGATAATAACCTGAATGATGGGAAGGAGTACACAGCAATGCAATTCTAAGTACAATGAAGGGTTTAAGTGAATAAATAATGATTACAATTTAAGACTCTTCAAATGGGACTAGAAATCAATTAATAGAATTTATATTCAAGTTTTTTGAGTAAATTATTTAAATTCTCCTCCCCCACCCCAAATATTTCAGCATGAAAAATTATCAACTTTATATGTATCTCTTTTCTAACAAGGCTCAATTTCCGATGTCAGTACAATAAAAGAATGCACACACACATATATTCGCCTTCTTCATTACCTCATTCCTTTTACTGCTACTAGAACTTAGGGATGTTTAGTCTCAAGAAGAGATTTAGGGAAGTCATAATAACTATCTTCAAGTATCTGAGTGATAGTCATATGGAAGAAATAAAGATAAATAAATATGTTTACTTATTTATATTTGTATACAATGCATATGTGTGTATACCTATATTCATTCTTGTATCCTCCATAACAGATATATATTCAATATTTCCTAAAGATGAAGGAGTGGATAACTTTAAAAGATTTCGTCAACCAAATTGGGAAAGTAGATGGCACAGTAAATAGAGCCCCTGGAATCAGAAAAATCTGAGTTCAAATTTGGTCTCAGACACATACTAGCTCTGTGAACCTGGGCAAGTCACCTCACTCTGCCTCAGTTTAGTCATCTGTAAAATGACCTAGAGAAGAAAATGGCAGACCAATTTAGTATTTCTGCCAAGAAAACCCCAAATGGGGTCACAAAGAGTCAAACATAACTTAAATGACTAAGTAACAGCAAGTGGATAAAATTATAATTTGTTTAATGACCTGAGTACACCCTGACATTTCTCTTAGACTAGTGAATAGTGGATTAGGGTTGAAAAACCAAAGGAAAGGAAGATTGGGGTGGGGACAATTGGTGGCATTTTAAGTTAAATAACTTTTTAGAATCCATTTGTTTAAGCTTTTACTTTCTCTCTAGGCAGACGTTCCCCTTAGAGATCAAAAGATTTTGGCAGCTAGGACTTTATTAGCTTGAAAGAATCAGTTGTCCTAATTTTTCCCTGAGTGGGAGAGAGAATGCCTGAGGCAAACTGGGCAGAAAAGTTGTTTCTGACTCCCAGTAGAATTGGTACAGGGTCACTATACTTACCCCCAGTACTTGAAAACCCCTGCAAGGAATTAAAGTACTTTCTAAGGCATGTGGTTAAGTTGCCCAAGGTCACACAGGTTTAAAAAAAAAGGCTGATCATAAACCCAGTGTTTTTTTTTATGTTTGCTTCATTTTGTTTTTCTGCTATATCAAAGTACATCTATAGAGTTCAACTTCCTCATTTTGTAAAAGCAAAATAATAATTCCAAAGAGTTAAAGTTATATGTCCAAAGTCACATAGGAAGTAAATGGCAAAGGCTATATCTGAAAAAAAAATAAACTTTTTTAATCCCAAGAAAAGGAACCTGAGGAGCAGCTAGATGGCACAGTGGATAGAGCACCTGAAGTCAGGAGGACCAGAGTTCAAATGCGACCCCAGATATTTAACATTTGCTATCTGTGTGACCCCAGAGAAGCCACTAAACCCCAACTGCCTGGCCAAAAACAACAAAAAATAAAACATAACATAACAAAAAGAAAATCAGCCTTAAGTGTACAAAAGACAGTTATGAGGGGAGATTGCTTTATAGTCTATCCATGAGTAGTATTTGAAAAATGCATGACTTGCTGACAGGTATTATGGTTGGAGAGAAGAGGACCTTGAACATCTGGAGCTAGTATTCAGAGGCTAGAACCATTATTATTGGCATTATGGATCTTTCCCCATGGCCTGAATAGAATTTTAAGGGAATATGGGTAAAAAAAATTGTCAAGGGAGAAGATAAACGCAGATTAGTATGCGAGTCACATAGTGACTAGACTGATACAATAGACAGTGCTTATCAAGTAGGTGCCTGCTATGAACTTGTTTTTTTATATCATTTCAGTAATGTTGCCAAGGTTTGGAATGAGTAACCTTAAAGTCCCTTATAGATTCATTTTTATTTGTCTATATTATAAATTTTTAAAGTTTCTTTATATGTGTTTACAATATTAAAGCAATGAAATTTAGTCAAATTGATTAGTTGTACCATGAAAAGAAAAATCATTTAGATTGAATTCAAAAAGTTTGCCTGTATACACATTTTTTAAATGGATAATATACATTCACATCTTTGACAGCATTAATTGCTGTTTGCAAACATGTTTCAAAAAACTTCCTTTAAATATGTATACATATATTCAATTTGTCAATTATTTTAACATAATTAACATGTAGTGGATATCCTGCCATCTAGGGGAGGGGTGGGGAGTAGGAGGGAAAAAGCTTTGTGAGGGTCAATGTTGAAGAATTACCCATACACATGTTTTGCAAATAATAAGTTTTATTAGAAAAAATAAAAAACTTCCTTTAAAAAGATGATGTACTGCACCCAGAGAGAGGACTGCAGGGACTGAATATGGATCACACCATAATATTTTCACCTCTTTTGTTGTTGTTTGCTTGTTTTTTATTTTCTTTCTCATTTTTTCTTTTTGATCTGATTTTTCTGGTGCAGAATGATAATTGTAGAAATATGTATAGAAGAACTGCACATGTTTAACATATATTGGATTACTTGCTGTCTAGGATAAAGGGTGGGGGAAGAGGAGAAAAAAATTGGAACACAAGATTTTGCAAGGGTGAATGTTGAAAACTATTTTTGCATATATTTTGAAAATAAGAAGTTTTTATTTTTTAAAAGATGATATAGCCAAAGGTGGCCTGGAAAAAATAGAATGAGAACTATATGTGGAGTAAGAAATATTTGCAGTTCAAAAATAAAAAAAGAAATATTTGGGTTCAAATCCTGCATCTGATGCTTGGTGACCATGGACAAGTGGCTAACACTTGTTAACATATTCCTCATCTGAAAAAAAAATGGGCCTAATGATGCCTATAATATTTATAAAGATAGGGTTGCTATGAGGTTCAGGTGAACTGATGTATGCAAAATACTTGGCAAATTTCAATCCTAGGTAAACATCAATCATAATTATGAATATGAAGCTTTTAGTTAAAAGAAAAAGAAATAGGAATATGTGAAGGATACTTAAGGAAATTGAGAAAGTATAAAGTTAAATTAATTTGAAAGAAGATATTTCTGATGCCTCAAAAACTTTATAAATGATGAACTTATACAATATGAAAGCCATAACTCTGATGCAAAAGCACAATTGGATATGGCTTCATCTTAACACCATAAAATCATACAGTGTTCATTAATTCTCAATTTTTACCAGTGCAGAAAATGTGATGTTAAAGTCATTCATTGATAGCTCAAGATAACAATTTACATCCAACTACTTGAAAAACCCATTTGCTCATTTAAAAACCTGATACTAAGAGGCAGCAAGGGAGCAAATTGGATGGAAATGTCATATAAAATGCCATTTAAAAGTCAGGACTTTTATATAGCACTTTAATGTTTACAAAATTTTATATCTAATGTAGCACAAATAAATACAGGTGTTTATGTAAGTGCAAGTTTACACAAATTATCTTTATGTAAAATTAAACTTTGGAGACAATTATCTTTTTGGAAGATTGTCTTAATTATCAAAGAAATCACTTCAAATCAAACATTTCCTTAAGCCCCATTGTAGAAGATATTCCCTGCTATTGTGCTGAGCATTGGTTTTTCATTTCTTATTAATGTTATCTTATTTAAGCCTTACAACAACACAGGGAGCCTTTTACAACAAGTATTACTTTTAGAGATGAGGAAACTGAGGTTCAGAGAGGTTAGATGACAGCTCATGTCTTTTACTGCTTCCAGGACTATCTCCAGTCATCCTGATCTATATCTTGCCACTTGACCCATATGGCTCTGGAGGAGAAAGTAGTGCAACTGACCTTGCATAGTCTTCCCTCACTCAAATCCAATTCATTTGCATGTCATGGTATCACCTTCCTATGGCTGTGTTACTCTTCAAGAATGAAGAACAAAAAGAACTGGAACTTTTAAATGAACACTAGATGGATAATTTTGACTATATTAAGTTGAGGAGTTTTTGTACAAACAAAACTAATGCAGAGAAGATTAGGAGGGAAGCAATAAATTGGGAAATCATCTTTACATTTAAGGGTTCTGATAAAGGCCTCATTTCTAAAATATATAGAGAATTGTCTCATATTTATAAGAATTCAAGCCATTCTCCAATCGATAAATGGTCAAAGGATATGAACAGACAATTTTCAGAGGATGAAATTAAAACCATTTCGTCATATGAAAAGGTGCTCCAAATCACTATTGATCAGAGAAATGCAAATTAAGACAACTCTGAGGTACCACTACACATGTGTCAGATTGGCTAAAATGACAGGAAATGATAATAACAAATGTTTGAGGGGATGTGGGAAAACTGGGACACTGATACATTGTTGGTAGAACTGTGAATGGATCCAGCCATTCTGGAGAGCAATTTGGAACTATGCTCAAAAAGTTATCAAACTGTGCATACCCTTTGACCCAGCAGTGTTTCTATTGGGCCTATATCCCAAAGAGATCATAAAGGAAGGAAAGGGCCCCACATGTGCAAGAATATTTGTGGCAGCCCTTTTTGTAGTGGCTAGAAACTGAAAACTGAATGGATGCCCATCAATTGGAGAGTGGCTGAATAAATTATGGTATATGAATGTTATGGAATATTATTGTTGTATAAGAAACAACCAACAGGAGGATTTCAGAGAGGCCTGGAGAGACTTGCATGAACTGATGCTGAGTGAAATGAGCAGAACCAGGAGATCATTATACATGGCAACAACAATACTATACAATGATCAATTCTGATGGACACGGCTCTCTTCAACAATGAAATGTTTCAAACAAGTTCCAATTGTTCAGTGAAGAAAGCCATATACACCCAGAGAAAGGGATATGAAATGTGGACCACAACATAACATTTTCATGCTCTCTATTCATGTTTGCTTGCATTGTGTTTCCTGTCTCTGATTTTTTTCTTGTAGATATAATTTTTCTTGCACAACAATGATGTGTGGAAATATGTATACATATATTTGATTTGTCAAGTATTTTAACATAATTAACATGTATTGGATTACCTGCCATCTAGGGGAGGGGTGGGTAGTAGGGGGGGAAAATTTGTAACAGAAAGCTTTGTAAGGGTTAATGTTGAAGAATTACCCATACATATGTTTTGCAAATAAAAAGTTTTAATTAAAAAAAAAGAATGAAGGACAAACAACAATAATAACAGGAGGCAATATGCTGTGTGGGCTTGGAATCAGAGAACCATTTCATTATCTCTAATTACAGAACCACCAGCTTGGGTCAACATCTCATCACTTTTCATCTGGATTATTTCAGCATCTTCCTGATGAGTCTCTCTGGTCTTTCTCCTTTCTGCTTCATTCTCTATACAACTGCCAAAGTAATTTTCCTAAAGTGTAGATCTAACCAGATTACCTTCCAGCTCAAGAAAACTGAATTATTTCACTATTACCACAGACCAAAAATAAAAGAAAATGCTTTGGAATTTAAAGGTCCTGACTCCAATTTACCTCTCCATCCTAATGTTACTCCCCTTCATTTACTCTGTGGTCCTGACAAACTGGTCTTCCCTCTTCCTTATAGATGATTTTTCCAGCACTATATCACATAGTGCTGATATGTAAATAGGTCATCTTCCTCAGTAGAATATTAATTCTTCCAAACAGGGATTATTTCATTTTTTTGTCTTCATAGCCTTCATCAACTCTTACCTACTATTATAACCAAGTCCCTGATATGTAGTAGACAGTTAATATTTTTTTTTGCTGTGGTTTTTAAGTTTTGTGTATAAGAAAAAATCGGTGTTGATAGATTTGGTTTTGAATGCTAACTCTGTTACTTACTATGTATGTTTCTTTAGGAAAATTACTTTCTTGTTCTATACTTTCATTTTCTTCTGAAATTTTATATATACACACACACACATACATATATATACATATATATATATGTTATATATAAGGTCGAACTGGACTATCTCCAAGTACTCTGTTTACTGAGGGCAAGACTGTATTTCATATCCACCTATCTGAGTGCCCAAACCAGAGTAGGAAATCAATAAATGTTTGTTCTTGATGATTGTGATATTAATACTTTACTAATAGTACTTTTATTTTTGCATAGTGTTTTCAAATTTCAAAGCACTGGCATATGCAGGGTGCTCTAAAAGTCTCAGTCCAGTTTCAAGCTCTAACAAATTTAAGCAAGGTTGTCACAAAAAATTTTAGTGCAGTTTTAAGCTTTAATGGCTTTAATCAAGAGGGCCCCAAAAGTCTTGTTGCTATTAAAGTTTGAAACTTCACTAAGACTTTTGGGATGCCCTATTATTATCTTTATGGAAAATAGTATTAGATAACAAATGAGTTCCTAAATCAACTTTGAGTAAATGTCATTTTGACTGTTATAAATATATAAATTAACTATAAAAGACATATAAAAAAGACATCCATATTTATTTCTAATGGCAGCCATCTGTAAAGTAAAGGGGAATAAAAGAAAAAAAGAAATTTACATGATAACTTTACTATATATTTAAAAGGAATAGCAAGTTATACATAATAGGTTTGCAGTTTCATGTGTAATCATATTTTTATTAAACTGTTATAGAAATGTTTCTTTTATTCCATAAATTAAAAATAAAATAAATAAGTATGGGGGGAAGTGGGTCCTTCAAAATTAAATATTATCTCAAGTTTCATTGTAGAAAATACTTCTTACTATTAGTGCTGAACATTGGTTTTTACTGGTTACTCTCATTGATAAATTAAGAGAATGTCTCTTACATTTAAAAAGCAAAGCAAAATACAGAGAGCATGATGAATAATAAGTTTTAAGTTTTCTTGCATTGCATAACTTATTCCTTAACGACCACAGCACAAGATCCAGGACACTGGACCTGATGCAAAACTTAATGTTGATTTGTTGTCCTACTGGAAAAAGGAATAGAGTTGTAAATTTTAATGATTATAACATGAATCCTTTTCCATATAGGATTTCCCATTCAACTTGTCCTTTCCTGAAAAAAAAAAAGATATTTCTACATAAAAGTCCCAAAGGGTTTAAAAGTAGAAGAATGTGTTGATAAAGGATAGACATAGTTGCACTTTGGAAAGGGATGTCTGAATTCACTTCAAAATAAGGAGAAAAATGAGAGGATGGCAAAATGCCTATCTAACATACTTTTTTTTTCTTGGCCCAACATGGTTTTTAGCACAGATAACTTAGTGTAATTAAAAAGCTATTGGACTAACAGTCAAGAGAGTCTGTTTCAAATTCTGCATCTGAAACTTTCTAGCTGTGGGACCATAGACCATTCATTTAAGCTCTCTGAAGTTAACTTAACGTCCCAGTTTCCTTATCTGTAGTATGGGAGTAATAATATTTTTACTATCTTCCTTAGAAATTTGCTCTGAGAAAAATACTCTAAACCCTAAAACTATGTAAGTACAAGCAAGCTTTCGGTGATTAAATATTTTTTTAAATGGCATTACTTAATTACTTATCAGCTCAGGTCTCAGGACAATTACTTATCAACTCAGATTTTAGAACTTTCTTGCCTGAAGAAAAGAAAACAATGTTCACAAACTGAACATGTCTAAAATGAAAGTCATTATCTTAATCACCAAAACCTACTCATATGTCTCCTTCAGGCACCACCATCCTTCCAGTAATTCAAGTTCATAACCTTGGTGTCTTTCCAATTTCTCCTCACTCATCCCATATTTCCAAATTGTTACCAAATCTTGTTTCTACTTCCACAACTTTCCACACTTGAGTCCTTTCTTTCTTTAACACCATTATGTTTCAGGTCAGTCTTACTCCCTGGACCATGACAACTTCCTAATAGATTTTCTTGCCTCAAGTTTCTCCTTTCATATAGTTGCCAAAATGATTTTTGATATGCAGAACTGACCATGATGCTCCACTATTCATTAATTGTCATTGGCTCTCTATCTGGGATCAGATCAGACACTTTTAGAATCAGATATTAACTCTTGTGTTTGGCATTCAAAGTTCTTCCCAAATTATCTTTCCAAGCTATTACACATTACTTTCCTCCCCATACCCTACAAACCAGATAAACTGTCTTTATTTTTCCATATGCATGAATTGTTAGGTGGAATAGTAGATAAGAGTGATGGTGTCAGGAACCTGAGTTAGAATCCAGCCTCAGAAACTTTACTGGATATGCAACCTTCAGCAATTCACTTAACTGTTTGCCTCAGTTTCCTCACCTGTAAAATGAGCTGGAGAAGGAAATGGCAAAGTACTCCAGTATTATTATCCAGAAAACCCCAAATAGAGTCACCTAGAGTTGGACACAACTAAACAACTGAACAACATCAACACATAATTGTCAGCATGTTGTCTCCCCCAGGAGAATACAAACTCCTGGGGGCAGGGAATATATATTTACTTTTCTTTATATCCCCAGCAAATATTGTGGCACATAATAAGAGCTTAAAAATACTTATGCCTGGCACACAATAAAACCTTAAAATTACTTGTTGACTGATTAGCTGGCTTATTTTCTCCATATATTTTACATTGATTATTTCCCAGTCTTGTGTTCATTTTCCTTCTCACCTTCCTCAATAATTCAGCTCAGATGCCACATTCATGATAAAGTCTCAGTCCTCCCAGCTGTCAGGATATTCTTCTCTCCAAATAACTTTGCATATATTTTTTTTACATTTTTTCTTGGAGCACAGTGCCTCGCACATAGTAGGTGCAACACAAATGATAGTGATTGATGATGAGGAAGATGATGTCAGAAAGGTGCCATGGTCCTTAGGGTTCAAATGGTAATATTTCTTTAATGTCATTTCCAATGACAAAATTATATCAAATTCTGATGTTGTACCATTTGACCAAAGACTTTGGTGACAAGAACTTTCTTATTTGAGTTTTCAATAGGTGATACTGTAGCACTTGCAAGAATGTTGCCAGATTCTGTCTCCAAAAAGATTGCTTCCCAGAATCATGATTGTGGACACTGAGCTGGAAGCACTACTATTCCAAAGGCTGTTGGATCCAAAATACTGGTTTGTCTTGGTTGGAACATGCTGACTCCTGTCTCTCCTTCAGGTTGTCTTGCTGCTTCAGCAAAATTAGCTTCAGCAAAACTGTAGATGACAGTTGGCAGAGATGACTGGATCCTTCCACAGAAAAATTGCTTCCCCAGATGATTCTATAAGGGCTGAGCTACAAACAAGACTAGTAGTCTGGGGTGCTACCAACCTCAAGACTGTTTCACTTGTCTGTCTCTTGGTGGCAACTGGTCAGCACTTGTTGCTGGTGGTAAGGAAGAAGGGGAGCCTCTTTTCCACAATAATTTATAACCTAAGAGTATCTCAGCTGTTTACAGATTAATAGAACAATTAAAAAAACAATTTTTAGTTGTAATATTGACAATTCTTACATGTCAAAATGTATTTGGAGGCAAAAATTCAAATAATTTATTCTAAAAACTTTAGTATAAACTCTCTTAATTGATATTGAGTTCTATGTTTATCTATACATACATATATGTACATGTATTACTACATACATGGACATACATACTTAAGCACACCATTGTAAGTAGTTCTTTATTATTTCTTTATTTTTACTTATTTTTTTATATAATCTTTATTATTATTCTTGTTCATACGTCTTCCAATATCCCTGTGAGGTAGGGGCTATTATTATCCCCATTGTCCCCATCATCATAGTGTTGAGATGAGCCTGGGTTTTCAAAGGTTATCCCAGCAGAGCCTGAGGTCTGAAAGGCATTGCCAAACTGGAAAGAGTTTAAATGCGATCTCAGTGGCAGGAAAGACTTTAAGTATGGTCTCAACAGCAGGTTGTGTTGACTAAGGGGTGGACCCAAATATAGAGAAGCTTATCACCAATAAGATATACGCGATATTACAATGATTCATTCATTGGCCATGGCAACAAAGGAAGCAAAGAGAAATACAATATGGTCCTCAGTCATATGCTCTCTTTTTTTATTCTTTTATTCATAATAGATATATAATGGGTGGTAGTTTTTTTCTTAATTTACTCCTTTGTTTAGCTTACTATTCTTCTTTGACATTTCATATGTTTGAAAGTGAAAAAATCATATAATCATAGATTTAGTGTCTGAGGACCCTTAGAAGTCCTTTATTCTAACTCAGACTGGTCTGTCTGTCCGGTGAATAGTGGATGGTTGATAGATGATGGTGCTAGTCAGAAATCACTTCTCTGGAAGATGGGTGTGAAGTTTTGTCAAGAAGCAGGGCTGGTAGTCTAAGGAGTAGAGCTCTTCTGCTCCTCCTCCTGCTAATAGCAGTTGGTCCACTGTTGTTACTAGTGGTGATGAGGATCAATCATCAATAATGGCAGTAGGAGGTTGCATGGAAACTTGGAGGCGTGGGGAACACTGGCTCTCTCATTCAAAGTCCTAGGCTGTCTCTATTGGAGTCTTAGGGGAGATGATGGTCAAGGGGATGGTGGACTGATTCCCATCTCTCTTAGGAAGCTCTGATGCAGCAGCTCAGCTGACTTACCTTCCCTGTCATAGTAATGCATTCTTTTGAGAGGCAGATAAGAAATCTCTCTTTAATGAACCATAGACAAGAAAAATTTAATAAATCTTCAAAAGTCTGCCTCACACCAGGACTAATCTCATGCCCAACTTTCTTCTTTACATGATATAATTTGAAGAGTAATGAGAACTATATTAAAAAATACACTTTACCTGGCTGTCACACAGCTCAAAATTTCTTTGAGTGATTCTTTCCTTTGCTTCCTCTAACATCTAGACAGAGAGGGAATAGAAGTTTAATTGTGTATGTGAGCAGAGGGAAAGAAAATAAAGGAGAAAAGAGGAAGCAATTTTGGAGGATGACATATTCCCATAGAAGATAGATCCAAATGTTAAAATCCTAGGATTTGTGCAATAAGGGAGCAACATGACAGGATGAGAGTCTGTTTAGGTTTGCCAAGAAGGTTGGAGAGACGCTAGACAAATTTCACTAATTCCAAAACTTTAACTGGGGCTTACTCTTCTGGGACCATTGTATTAAGTTTTGACCTCTCAAGAGTTTAGATGTTTTGCATTGATCTTTATCCAATACAATTTATTTGGGATTTAACCTCCAGCAGCCATTTCGGTCCATAGTCTGCTTCATGTTCTCTAAAGTAAAACAAGAGGATCATCCACTGCCATCCCTATCCAGTAGGAGTGATATCTTAATACTCCTGAAAGCCACTCTTGTCCCCTTGTCAATAGTCAAGAACTATAATCATTTGTTGGCTAGAGAAATAAAATATACACTTGATTCAAGATGAAGGCTTTTTATTTAAGGAATAATCTAGCCAAATAAATTCATTTATTAGTAATAATAGATTTAGAATTTTAAAAGATTCTATAGGTTGTCTTTTTCCAACTCTTTCATATTTTACAGAAATGATACAAATAGAGATTAGGTCATTTACTCAAAATCACAAAAGTAGTAAATGCCAGCTATGAGGTTTATGTCCACATTCTCTGAATCCACATGAAGGACTCTTTTCATTGTATTAAAGATGCCAAATGAAATTAATATTTAGTGTCACTAAGGGCCAGAACAAACAAAGCAATATGCCCATCTTTACAAACTGATTGAAAATGATATGAATTCAGGTCAGAAATAAGATGGGTGAATAGGTTGCAATTGCCAAAAACTCCCCCAAAATCTCTTCCACAATAAACACAGAAAACAAAACAAACCAAATTTTGAGTGGGAAAACCAAGAAAAAGTCACAGTGAGTCATTTTTCCTGCCCAATGCAACTTAGGAAAACAGAGAGGTTTGTGAGCACAGGGATGTAGACTGGCTGGGAACAAAGGACAGCGAAAGTAGCACCAAGCAGAGGTAGCAGCACCATGCTGTGGGCAGGAGACACAGAATGAAGCATCCCAGTACCCAGGTAAATTAAGAAGACTGAAAACCTAGGAAGAAAGAGATCCTGAGGGACCCTGGTACTAGCACTGGGCTCAGGCTCAAGAGCCATTTGGTAACTCTTTAATCTATCACCCAGTTCTGGGTCATAGTTTCACAATAAAAAAGAACAATCACAATTGCAAGGGAATAGGGTTCCCATCCATATAAGGACTAAAATGCAGATCAGAAGAGCAGGGAACCTACCTCTCCCCAGAATACACTATAATGGAAGGATGAAAATCTCACAGGTCCCAGACCAAATAGTGAAAACAACAGAAGGACATAAAAGACAAACACCCAGACCAGTCATTCCCCTATTTATTAAAAAGAGATAATCAGGAAAACTACATTTGCTAAAAGGTATCAAAGACAATACATTAATATCAATACTGATTATATTTACCAAATAGCATAGCATCCATATTCTTAAAGGTAAAGTTGAATAAGTTACAGGAGGAAATAGATTGTAAAACTATTCTAGTGAAGAATCTTAATTTGCCCCCTCTTAGACCTAGACAAATTTAACTATAAAATAAACAAAAAAGTTAAGGAAATGAAAAATAACTTTAAAAAAAAAACTTGGGTATACATGTGCAAGAATGTTTGAGGCAGCCCTTTTTGTAGTGGCTAGAAACTGGAAACTGAAGGGATGCCCATCAACTGGAGAGTGGCTGAATAAATTATGGTATATGAATGTTATGGAATATTATTGCTCTGTAAGAAATGACCAGCAGGACGATTTCAGAGAGGCCTGGAGAGACTTGCATGAACTGATGCTGAGTGAAATGAGCAGAACCAGGAGATTGTTATACACGGCAACAACAATACTATATGATGATCAACTCTGATGGACATGGCTCTCTGCAACAAAGAATTGTCTCAAACCAGTTCCAATTGTTCAGTGAAGAAAGCCATATACACCCAGAGAGAGGGATATGAAATGTGGACCACAACATAACATTTTCATGCTCTCTATTGATGTTTGCTTGCATTGTGTTTCCTTTCTCTGATTTTTTTTTCTTGTAGATAGGATTTTTCTTGCACAACAATTTGTCAAGTATTTTATCATTATTAACATGTAGTGGACTTCCTGCCATCTAGGAGAAGGGAGGGGACTGGGGGTAAAATTTGTAACGGAAAGCTTTGTAAAGATCAATGCTAAGGAATTACCCATACATATGTTATGCAAATAAAAAGCTTTAATTAAAAAAAAAAGTTGGGTATGATAGATCTTTGGAGAATATTGAACAGGAAATAAAAGGAGTAGACTTATCTCTTTGTAAGGAACCTTCACAAAAATCAATTATTAGAACACAGAAATATCACAAACAATGCAACAAAGAAGCAATATTAAATGCACTTTTCCATACTATATGCAAAAAAATCACATTCAATAAAGGGCCATAGATTAAAAATTAATTGGAAACTAAATAATCTAATCCTAAATAATGAATGAGTAAAAGAACGAATCACAAGAACAATCAATTTCATTAAAAGTGACAACAATGAGATAACATAAAATTTATGTGATATTGCCAACACAGTGCTTACAAGAAATTTAAATCTCTAATATTTATGTCAGTAAAAGAGAAGATCAATAAATTGAGCATACAACTAAAAAAACAAAAACCAATTAGAAGAACAACAAATTTCAGATTCTCATTTAAGTAGAAATACTGAAAATCAAAGGAGACATTAATAAAATTGAAGTTTTAAAAAATGAGCAAATTAATTAAACTAAGAGATTGCTTAAAAAATTAAAACAATTGATTGATTGAATTTTTAAAAAGAAAGAAGGAATCAAGTTACCAGTATCAAAGATTAAAAGGATAAATGTGCAATCAACGAAGGTGAAATTAAAACAATTATTAGGAACTATTTAGCTTACCTATATGCCAGTGAAACTGACAATCTAAAAAAATGGATGATTATTTACAAAAAAAAATTTAATTCCTCAGAAGAATAGAAAAGGAAATAGAATGCTTAAATAACTCCAAAAAAAATGGAACAAGCTATAAAAGAATGACATGAAATTACCTAAAAAATCCAATCCAAAAGAAAATATTCTCAATACCTGGAGAAAACTCAGCATACAAATAGCATTTAAAATTTATCAATATATCCAAGAAAACATTGAGCTCTTTATTGCTCCTAATAATGTGTATGTGAGTGTGTTAAAATTTACAAAGCACTTTTGATATGTCAGGGAGGCATTCAGCAAGCATATATTAAGTACTTATTTTGTGCAAAATACAAGGCTAAACTCTGGGAATGCAAACACAGTAAAAAAAAAAATAGTCCCTGCCCTTAAGGAGCTTACATTCTGATGGGAGAATGTAACACTTAAAAGGAAACTACAAAGCCAGATGAGAGTATTGTGAATAAGTCTAGAGAATCATAAGCAGAATCAGGAGGGGAATAAACTATGGCTAGCTTGGGCTCATCTCCAAAATGGAGGCCCCCCAGTAGGAATTCATACATGGGAAAAGAAGGAAAGCATGGGGGAGGAATGTTACAAAGCAAGAAGACTCCATACACTAAAGGAAGCTCCAAGATAAGATAGCAGCTGAGCTATTGTCAAGTCCAGAGTACGAAACATAGTTTTGAGGGAAATTATTTTTGCTTTAGGATCATATAATCTCATTATGGTAGGAGCAGTGGTTCAATGGTTAAAGGGAAGATTTTGAATTTGGTACTGAATCCTACTCCTGACACTTGCCAGCTGTGACCTTGGGCATAGTCATCTAACCTTCATGGAATACAGTCTCCTCCTTTGTAAAATGACTTCTGAGACCTAACAACAGCCTTGTGAGGCAGATAATAAGGGCATTATTATGTCCATTTTATAGGTCGGAAAAGTAAGGCTCAGAGTAGGTGGATAAATTACAGCTAGTAAATGTCAGAGACGGAATTTGAATTAGGTCTTCCCTACTCTGAGTCTAAGATCCTATTCAATATATTATGTTTCATCTTGAATATTTTTTTTCATCTTTTTTTTTCATCTTGAATATTTGAGTTGAATCCCTAACCAATAAAACTTCAATGAAAACGTAACACATGTGTATGTATCTGTATATGTATGGGTGTATGTATTCACACATATATGTATGTACACATATGTATGTGTATATACACATATATACACATGTGTATATACATATATACATGTGTATATGCACACGTACACATACATATATATATATATATATGTTCTTTTGGTTGTTGAGAGCATATAAAAATTGAATAAGAGCATCAATGTGAAATGATTGAATTTGTTTTTTTCACTTTCCCATTCTCAACAGAAGTCAGTTTCCATTATATCTCTGTATGCACTACAAGAAGAGAATAAAGAAAGTATTTTCTGGCAAGGAGGTATTCTAGGGTGAGAAGGCTTCATGTGAACACAGGAAGTTTCAGGGTGAAAAAGCTGCCAAGACAAAGAGGCAAAGTCCCAAAAGCCAGAAGTAGAACCGGGAGTGGAATGTAACATGATCATTTTGGACCCCTCCATAACGAGGGCCCCAGGAAGAACTCACCAGTGGGAGAAGGGAGCCAGTATAGTGAAGGGCTTTTCTAGGGTGAGAGGACAGCTGGGGAATGGAGATAAAGTCCAAAAAAAAAGAGCCTGTAGAACTCAAGTTGTGTTTAGTCCATCTATGATCAAATTTTAATGAAAATTCAAAACTTTTAGAGATATCTTAAGAGAATGCTTATTCTTCAAGGAATTGATCCAAATACTTGTGACATCTAGTAGCTAATAATCAAAGTAGACAGAATAATCAAGGAACAAGAAGTCATTAGGAATAGGATTGATTTAGAAATATTTGGAATCTTACAAGTCACCTCATCCAACTTCCTCATTTTACAGATGAGGAATTTGAGGTACAGATTGGTTAAGTAGTTAAAGTCACACGGAAATAGGATTTGGACCCAGATTTTCTGGCTCCAAAACCAGTGATTTTTTTATTCTTTACCAAAGGGAAGAAGAAAAAATCTCATTATACCTACCCAAAACAATTCTGTTCAACATATATATTGAACAAGGAACTGTGATGGGAATTTTTGCAAGGTTGTTGCTCACAAACACTTCATAACCCCACCCCAAACAGAAAATTACTTACATATGTGGTTCAATTCTAAAACTGACAATTCCAGAAGAAACATGGGAAAACATTGCTGAGGCTTAAGGAGAGCCACAAAAAAAAAAAAAAAAATTGAGAATAGCCTGGCCTATGAATCAGAAGATCTGAGTTCAAATTCTAGTACTACAATTCTCTAGTTATGTGATATTGGGAAAATCATTTTTTCTCTCTTTTTTTTGTTTCTTTATCTGTAAAAGTAGGGACAACAATACAGTTCTGCCAGTCTCACAGGGCTGTTGTCAGTCATTCAAACAAACATTTATTAAGCACTTAGTAAATGTGAGGAAAGTATCTTATAAATCTTAAGGTTTCATGTAAACATGAGTTACTATCCTAAAAGGTTAAACTAGGCCCTGTCATTTTTGGTCTAACTCCTGCCGGCCTGACTGTGTACCATTGAGAGAAGAAAGACAGTCTTGTAAAGGGAAAGGCTTCAGACCCTTCTCAACCAAGGCCGACATGTGACTTGATGACATTAAACTATTATTGATGACTTCATTTTGCCCTTTATCAAGACATTACAGGAATCTCTTGTGATCTACCTAATTTCAGAGAAATTATAAAACTCCTTCCTCCTCAATATTGCTACTAATTTCAGGCAGATTATAAAACTACTCCTTCCTCTCCACTGTCACCTAATTTGGGGAAAATCTTTATTCTCTTCACCAATAAAAAATAAAATGATTTGATCCTTGTATTCTGCAGGGTTTTTTTATTCCCTTCAATCTATAATAATTATAGAAATCAAGGGTCAGTGTCCTTGGCTACTGAGAGACCTAGTTTGGTGATGATGATAATGACAACCATGGTACTCTTTAAAAAAACGAAAAACAAAACTTTGTAGGGAGAAATCAAAGAAGGGTGCAGTTTCAAAATAGCTCTCCCAACAATCAATAATGCCAAGCAGGGACTTTCAGAGATTTTTTATTAAACTTTCATTGGAGGATAAGAAGGAAAATATTGTTTGTTTCTATGTGTCTGTTGTCATATTGTCTAGATTTTGTGTCTCATAAATTAACTTCTTCTTCCTATGGCCTGATCAGCCAAAGGAAAAAAGTATGAAAAGTGAAAACTTTTCTGAAGAACTTTCAAAATCTTCAAAAAAAATAATCTCTCTCTCTCTTTCTCTCTCTGTCTGTGTCTCTCTGTATTTGTATTTTTCTCTTTGTCTCTCTCTCCATATTTCCTCTAAAAGTTCAAGTTGGAGAGACAGAAAAGATAAAGACAGATAAGAAAGAAGGTAATCTTTTATCCAGTTGGTAAGAATGTATGGTTTTGTAAACTAACTGAATACTAAATTTATGACTGAAATATTATTTCTTTACTGTGAATTTACATTGTGATTTGAATATTTTTATAAATGCTGAAATGTTTTAGTAAGTTTTGTGATACCACTCTGTAGCATTTTCTTAAAGGAAAAATAAGAAAACTATGAAAGTGACATAGAAATTGCCCTTCAACCTCTTATCATTCTTTCCCTGGAAAGTGACAGATTTACTATTCTAGTGCAAAGAAGGAAGGAAGTAGACTTCACTGAATAGAGAAAAACAGGGAAAATGGGGTTGAAATTTGCAATTTAAATTTAAAAACTATTATTAACTCTTTCTTAAACATAAAAAAAGAGAAGCTTGTTTAAGTCATGTAGCAACTTACAAGTAAATATTTAATCTGGAAGACTTTCATGTTATCACTGTATTTTCTTTTGTGAATAATATAATAGAACTTAATTGTTTAGGTAAACAAAGCAAAGCTACTCAAAGGTGTTATTCTAGACCATGTATTTATAAGCTTTTAAGAACCTTAAAGGCAGCAGTCTTGCAATTAATTGGTTTTATGTCAGAAAAAAATATGCTATATTGTAAAGGAAAAATTCAGTGGAGCAAAGATCAATTCTATAGATAGACTAAAATGTGATTGGGAATTAAAGACTAGAGAAATTAAGCAAATAGAAGAAAGTAAGGGAAGTGACAGATCAGAATATGAAGCAAACAGAACAGCTATTATTTTAAAGGATTTTAATTTTAAAAAGGAAGAGAGAAAGTTTAAGCAAGTAGGGATAAGAGGAAATGGGTAGAAAGTTAAGAAGGTTGTAGTCTGTGCAGACAGGGCTTAAAGGTAAAGTGTTTGGAGATTTTAGAAAAATAGGTTTGAGGGAGGGTTTTGATTTCATTCAGATAAGATGGATATTTGGATATTTATTTGTTTATTATTTATAATATGCAAGATATAAAATATATTTGCAACATTGAATTATTAGAGGATAGCAATACCAAAAATTTGTCCTTGAAGGATCATTAAAAGGGTATATTTTATTTTAGTCCTTATTTAGTCCTTTCATTGGCAACTACTATGTTTCAAAAACTCTTCACGAATCCTAAAAGAGGGGTAATAATATAAGACTATTATTTTAATCTTTGGCAGTAGACTAACTGAAAATGGCTGCCCCTATAGTTTGAAGTACTAGCAATAAATGTCTTCTGGAAAAATTGAGGTCCAAAATATTACCATTTTAAATTGTAGTGTTTTATTTGGGTTGGTCATGCCAAGAAGGTAAATGGATTTCCTAATAAATCAAGAACATAACTGGGAACATCACATGCTGAAGGAACAGGTGTAGACAGAATTATCACATCCTGGAAATTTCTAGGAAGTTTCTGAATGCCTGGGGTTGCTACTCCTAACATTCCAACTCATTATTGTTCCACATACCAAGAGTATGGTACTAGGTTCCACTAAGATTAGACAGTATGCTTATAAGCAACTTGATAATATGGTTTTGTTTGTTCTCAAACATACTCACAGTTATTACTTACAGAATAATTTTAATTGAGCATTTCTTGTTTTAAAAAATAAATTTTTTTTTTTTGCCTTTTGCTGAGGCAATTGGGGTTAAGTGACTTGCCCAGGGTCACACAGCTAGGAAGTATTAAGTGTCTGAGACCAGATTTGAACTCAGGTCCTCCTGACTTCAGGGCTGGTGCTCTATCCACTGCGCCATCTAGCTGCCCCTAAAAAATAAAATTTAATGGAATATTTGCCTCTCAAGTGAAAATGGTCCATTTAAATAGAAAATTATAAATAGTTGAAAAGTTGGATGGAGAGAATTTGCACTGAATAAAGATTATAGCTCAGCTAGGTGAATAGAAAGCCACACTGGGACTCAAGGAGATCAGAATTCATATATACTTACTAGTTGTATGAACATAAGTAAGTCATTTTATGTTAATCTGCCCCAATTTCTTCATCTATAAAATAGGGGTATTAATAGCACTACCTATTTCACAAGGTTGTTGTGAGGGCCTAGTGAGATAACATATATAAATATATGCATATGTGTGTATCCTCATTTTTATTATTGAGAATAGAATTTTGTATCTCAGTTTCAAAGCCATATTTTGTACTCTAATCATTATTATATAATAATAGGAAACAATTTAATATCATGGGCAGTTGGATAAGCACAATCAAAACTAATAAGTGAAGGACATGTATTAAGATACTAAAAAAATTGCTAATAGTTGTCCATATTTATATGGGTACAAATTTTATACACATTTTTCCCATTGTCCTGGTAGTGTGCATTAACATGTTCAGGGCACTAGTAAAGTTAGCCTTAAACAGTTAAAATTATTCCCTACCCACTTATAACTCTGATTTCAGAAATTTCTGAGACTTTTTTGATACTTTTTTTATTGTTTGGCCTTTCTTAATATTATAGCAACTCCTTTTATCATTGAGATTTATTGTGATGTAACCTATGAATAGATTATTCTAATGGAAGGATATGCCTTATTCCTAAAGAACAATTCTTATTTTTTTATCTGTTTTCTTTTTCAAGGAGAATAATGTTTGCTCTAAAAATGACTAATAGAGAATGGATAACCTGAGATAAGTAAGAGAAGTGTCACAATATTGGGAAAGGAAAAAAAATATATCCCTTGGGCTAGATAAGGACTGGCCACGATCCTTTAAAAAACAGTAAGAGAAATTCTTTAAAGAGATAGGCAAGTTAGGAGAAAGCTCTGAAAAGTGTTAGCCCTGAGTTGAGATGAAAGCCAATCCATTGGCTACATGTATTTCCTAAGTGTGTACCTTTCTACTAGTATATCCTATGTATACTCCCTCCTTCATTCTTTCTGCTGATATATAGTTGTGGAAGAATCCCCCTTAGGTTTATGGAGGAATGATTTGTTACTGCTATTTTTATGATGTCATTTCAGAAAATGCATTTGCTTTAAGCTGTGTCTTCTAGCAGACTATTAAAGATAAACAACATTGGTGTGGGCTCTTGTACTACATACAATTTTATGACCCATTAAGTACCTTGAATGGGGAAGGGGAGAAGAAAATGGTTATTCCACTGGGAATTCAATCTGCAAGTATGAGTTTGGAGGTGATGCACTGGAAAAATTCTAGTACAGATCATTAGAGAGACAATTGGTCATTGTCTAGAAAGGGAAACCATGACTGCAAAGAACCAGAATACACTCATTAAGAACAAATCATTTCAGACTAGCCTTTCTTTCAAAGGCTAGATAGTTGACCATGGTTTTAATAAGGCATTTTATGGATACAGTACTTCATAACATACTTATGGAGAAAATTGAGTTATGTTAAATAGTTGATAATGCAATTATGAAAGTGGATAAAATTGTTCATACAATAGCATTAAATATTAATAAAACATTATATTTATCCTGTATATAAATTCACAAGCCTTGGGGTGAATGGCGAAAAACAGTGGCTTGGATAAGGATGGAGGAAAGGAGACATATATGAAATATCATGAAAAAGGCCTATTTTTAAAACCACCCAGCTATAACAAGGAATCCTGTAATAAGTCCAGAAGATCACAAAACTGACGCAGAAGAAAGATATAACCACCAGACTGCAAATATTTTTCATGTTCATTATTTCTTACCAACCAAGCCCCTGCTGAAGGCAGCATATAGTGTGGTAGCTTCTAGATATTTCACACTCTTGTTGAAGTCCCAGAGCCCCTCAGGATTTAAATTTATATCGAGTTTTAGGAGAAGAGCTGCCTGGTACGAATAGGAGACTGCCCTGTCATCCATAGGTATAGAGGAGGGAAATAAGGATATTTTCTAAATTGCCCAATGAGGAATAGGGGGCAGAGAGACAGGAAGTTAAATGCTACAGATCATAGAACCCCAGGCCTGAAGTAAGAAAACCTGAGTTCAAATGTGGCCTCAAACTCTTATTAGCTGTGTGATTCTGGGCAAATCATTTATCCTCTCTGTTACTACTTTCAATGGCAGTTCATCTAAGTCTTTCCATGTCTCTTGAAAATAATCTATATCCTCACTTCTTATACCCCAATAGAATTCCATCACATTCATATACCATTACTCATTCAGCCATCCTTCAATTAATGGGTTTAATTTCTAGTTTATTGCCACTTAAAAGGAAAAAAAAGGCTGATTAGCAATATTTTTGTATATATAGGACCTTTTCCTATTTCTCTGATATCTTTCAAGTGTAGGCTAACTAGTACACCTGGGTCAAAGTTTATTGTTTAGTACGTTTTTTTGTATAATTCCAAATTGTTTTCCAGAGCAGGTTTACCCTTTCACAGGTCCATCAAGAAAATATCATTGTGTTTTAATTTCCATGGCTAGTTGGACAAAGATGGGTCATGCAATTAAAGGGATTTTGTCAATTATAGGCTAGACATCTTTCTATTTGCCTATCTTGGAGAAGGCCCTCCTTCAGTGGACTCATACATGAATGACATATTACTGTCAGTTTGGCTGTTAAGCCAGAATACAGTTCTGAGTTTATGCTGATCTTGATTTTCCAATGAATCTGATACTCTTCAAACAAGGTTACCATTATAGTCAATTTGATAGGGTAGTATGATCCCATTGCAATTGTGGCAGTCACTTGTGCCCCACCATATGGGACTTGGGCTGAAAATGCTAAAGGAGACTCTCTTAACCTTTGCACGTAGAAATTCTAGTCCTATAGTCACTTGGGCTGATGTCTAAGAGACTCAGAAAAGGTCTAGCTTTCCCATTTAGCCATTGATAGGACTGGGATATTTGATCTGGGTTCTTCCTTCTCCACCCACACAGAGAGAAACTAGCCTGGGGATCCCCCCTATCACCCACTCCAGTTTGCCTGATTTGGAGGGGGTGAGATTAGAATAGTTAAATATTTGGAGTGTGATTTTTTTTCCCCTCTATTTTAGTGGGAGATGTCAGTCAAGCAGAGCACAAATCCTTCTCGGTTATAAGCCTCCTCCGGTACTAGAAGAGTCTTCTGTGATCTGCTCTGAAGGTGACTCCCCTCTCCCTTCCAGTCTATCTCATCCAGATATTCCAGTTTTGCCCCACTAACACTGCCTAGTCATTCACTATATCTGCATATCTATAAATTACTAAAGTAGGGGGTTGGGGAAGGCAGGTGTTATCTGTTTCTAGATTCCCACTCTTAAAGGAACCTTTTCCATTTAATCTGGCAGGCTCTTTGGTCCTTTAGCAAAACTTTATTATCCCTTTCTCTTCCTCCTCCTTTGGTCAAGGGGAGGAGGTAAGTTTAGAAGAGGGGGAAAAGGGAAACTTCCCAGACCTGTAGGTCTGATATCAAAGGGCTCATAAATCTTATTGATAATTACAAAAAGTTATAACTTGAATCAGATTTGGAAAAAATACATGTTCTATCTCCATTTGCACTTTCCTATGTAGCAAACATTTCTAAAGCTACCATCATGAGAAACAGCCAAGAGATAGAATCCTCAGCTCCCTTAAAGCTTAAATGTCTTGTGTCTGAACAATATATTGCTCAAAATCTTGGATAGTTCAACCACTGAATGTCCTAATAATCTAAAATTCCTAATCACTTCACACATTGCATCCAATGGGGGAAAAGCTTCCATTCCCAAGGGGTTAATTTCTTATTCTCTAATAACTCATTGATTGAAATTTTGAGGTGAGAGCAAGAAGGATACAAATAATATTCTGAACTCCCTTAGTAACATTTTCCTGAGTGCTCAGCTATTTTCCTCAGGTAAGATCCCCATTTCTGGGGCACTGCTCTTCCTGAGAAATCCTTCTTTTCCTCCATTCCTTCTCAAAAGACTATCATATTCCACTTCTGGCAGCAATTTGTAGTGCAGAAGAGTTCAGATAAAGAACAACAAACACAGGAGTAGCATTTAACAAAAATATACATCATTTTCAATGTGCAGTCCCCTTTGCCCCTGGTCTCCTTCTAAAGGTAGTACATAGTGAAGTAATTTTAGGTGTGGAATCCTGCAACTTCCCAGTCTGGGCTAACTCCCAGATTTCCTTGAGACATAAACTATATAAGCAAACTCACATAGAAGACTAGTCTGTTCTCCATGGGACAGTTTAGTCAGGACCAGTGAAATGAGGGTATTTTCTAAATTGAATAGTGGGAAAGGAGGAACAAGGGATAACAAGGTAGAGAATATAATGTAACTGCCAATCCAGCAAGAAGCTGAGGGATAGTCAGGGAAAGCCCAAGTTTCTTGATTTTTGAGACTTGCCATACATGCATCCAGAGGAGATGAAGCTATACTAATAAAATCTGTTTTTACCTGTTCACAGTAGATTATAGCCTGAGATGGAATATTGCCCTAATAAAGGATGTCAAAGATTCATTTGTCAGCAGTCTTGCAAACATAAGCAAAATGACTTTAGAATGAAGAGAAAGGAGGGAGAAATCTGCTTATGAACATTCAAGACACTATAGAAAATAGTAACTAAAATAAGGAAAGAATAACAGTAGAAAAGACCAATCATTCACAAAAGACAAAATCCAAAAAAAAAAAAGGAACCATTAATAAACACCCATGGCTTCAGATATCCATAGAAAAATGCACAAATATTGGTAAGTAGAATGAACCAGAGGTTCTAACACAAGAAGTCAAATTTACCCTAATTTGCATCACTGAGATTGGGACTCTGTGTCTGAAATACAACTCCAGAAGGGTATACCTTATTTACAAAAAATAGAATGTGTAACAAAGTCATGGAATATTATTGTGAATTAAGCCTGCCAGGTTTGAAAAGGAAGGGAGGGTTTTTTGCCTCTTGAGCCAGCCATTCCATTATGCTTCAATCATCCTCTTCAATCTGTTAAAGCTATATATACTGGCTACTAAATATTAATATCAATCAGTCACCTTTCCACTAAGCAGTCAGCTTCAATTTTAAGATTGAGATCTAAAGAATAATTGGGAGAGAGGCAGCTAGGTGGTGAAGTGGATAGACCACCAGCCCTGAAGTCAGAAGGACCTGAGTTCAAATCTGGTCTCAGACACTTCCTAGCTGTGTGACCCTGGGCAAGTCACTTAACCCCAATTGCCTCAGCAAAAAAAAAAAAAAAAGAATAATTGGGGGGGGAGGGAAGGGGGAAATGCTGGTTTCTATTAGAATGACAGCCATTATAGTGTTTACAGTAAAACTATCTCCATAAATACACTACTGAGTTTTATTTTCTAATCACTGAATATAGTTTATGACTGAATATAGTTTAGTGAGAATGAAGACTAAAATATTCTGGTCTGAACATAAAACTTATTTAAAATTAACTCAAATATTCACTTCTAATTCTCTTTAAATTAAAGACAAGAGGGTCTATTAATAGCACAATTCTTTATTTACTAGCCAAAACAATCCTAATTACATCAAAGCTTGGAAATAAAACTGTTTGTAAGTAGTCAGTCACTGAGATAACAGACCACAATAATGAAGAAAAGAAGAAAAAGCATGAGAGTTTGAAGAATTTGCTCATTGAACTGAGCTGGTTCATTCATAACAGTTGCTAATTCCTGTCCCACATGAAGATGGAATTTCTTTACTCGGCCTTCTCATAGACCCTGTGGCAAATCACATTGTTCATAACACAGTCCTGAGAAGGAAAGAAAGAGTAGAGATTAGAACAGGTTAGTGTTAATGACATCTTGGTTCAGGAGTCTGAGGAGGTATAGAACCAAATGTTGTATGCTTTGAAAACTCATCATGACATCAAAGATCTAGAGCAATCCAGCAAAAATGGTCTCGAGGCGATCCTGTAGTGACATTTTGGAACTTTAGGACCTTAAAGTTGTATAATACCATAAAGATCTATTTATAATTATTTCATTTTAATCCACTGAGGAAATTGAGATCCAGGTAGAAAGAGTTTTGCTGAAGGTCCTATGGCTAATTATATAACTGGTTCACAGTTGTAAGGAAGGTATTCTGTAAACTTCAAAGCAGTGTATAAATGTGGGCTATTCATAAAGAGAGAGGTTGGAGAATCCTGATAGGAATGTATGGATTACTCAGTATAAATTTACTGCCACCACTAAGAAAGGCAATGCCCAAGCTTAGGGGCCCATCTTTGTTTATGATCAATAGGCTGTGTAGTGCAGAGAATGTTAAATCTGGAGACAATAGACCAAAAAAAAAAAAGCAAGGCTAATGTTTACATCTTGAATAAGTAGTCTATATTAGGGACTTTAATACCTCTGCTGCTGGGCATGGTTCTATTTACTTTCAGTGACATGGCCAATTTATATTGATTAGAGATAAAGAGGAATCCAAAAGACATAGGAGGCTTCTGACTTACCACCAACAGCTTTCCATCTTCTACTTTTCTTGTTATTGTGCTTTCCTTCCCATCCCATGTCTGGTGCTGGACCAATGTATCATTGTCAAGGGTACAAAGAGTCTAAAAAAAATAAAATTTCCAAATTGTATTGTCAAGTGATCATTTCCTAATAAGAATGTTTACTTGGCTGAGACCTTTGACAGAAGACTGTTTCTATATTTGCAGCTACTTCCCTTAAGAAATTTTATTTGCTATGACTTCACTCTAATATTTGAGGCATTTTACACAAGCCAAAATTTAAAATATCAGATCAAAATATTTCAGCCTTCAATCTCCCTAAATATTTTTATAGATGAATTTTAGTTGGAAAAGATGTTTACATCTTTTTACTTCAAAATCAATAAAAAAAATTTTTAATTTAATTCTTTGCTAAAAAACAGTCGAAATTTTAACAAGTAATTAAATTATTTTTATGAAAGTTACCTCGGCTTTAACAAAGGGCAAAATGTCACTACTGACCTGAGTTTTCCTGCCATCAGCTGTGGTTTCCTCAAACTTCTCCTTAAGTTTAAAAGAGAATTGTGTAGTTTTTATGCTGCTTTCAGTCTTAATGGTAATTAAATCCCCATTTTCAGTGATAAAAACATCTGGCTTAGCCATTCCAGCCATTTTCCTTAGGGCCATCCCCACTCCTGCCAAAGAAAGTTCCAAAACGTTAAGCCACAAAAATACTGATGAAGGAAGTCACTTATTTGTACTATTGCTTTCAATATATAGAATGTGCAATTAAACTTAGCCCACAAAACATAGGAGAAAAAAAGATTGTATTAAATTTATTTTACTCAAAACAACTCACTTAGGGCACTAATGGAAGTTAATTGAAATAATCAAGCTTAGAAACCTCAAGAGTTTATTCGTGCTTCTCCATACCATCTGCTAGCGTTCTTTCTTCTTAGTCAATACTATTGATCAAGGCAAGAAAATTATTTTAAGATGTTCTAATAAGGTAATTAGGTGGTTCATATTAGGCTTCCAACTTCCAAAGGTGAGCTTTCAAATAACAGAGTTTCATAGTATCAGAGAAATTCCAAACATACTCGCCTTCTCTGCCACTAGCACTATACCCCAGCCTTCAAAAAACAGTGAACACTTAGGATCATAGATTCATAGATCTGGAAAGAACCTCAGAGGTAATTTAGCTTGATATACTCTTTTTATAGATAAAAATTTCAGTGGTCACACATGCACACAACTCATGGTCACACATGCAGTAAGTGATGGAACCAAGATTTGAACTCTAGTCCTCTGAAAATCTACTTTTAAAAAAAAAGAAAGGGGCAGCTAGGTGGCGCAGTGGATAGAGCACCAGCCCTGAAGTCAGGAGGACCTGAGTTCAAATCTGGTCTCAGACACGTAACAGCTGTGTGACCGTGGGCAAGTCACTTAACCCCAATTGCCTCAGCAAAAAATAAATAAATAAAAAAAAAAATAAAAAAAAAAAAAAAAAAAAAGAAAAGAAACTATTTCCAAAATTACCTAATTCAGCCACACATTTAGGGACTTCTTTTATTAACCAGATTCATGATGAAAAAGCACTAGCATTTTTATTTAATCTTACTACCATACAGTAGTTTTTAAGGATCGGTTAAATACTTTAATTAAAAGTATATAATAAGTGATATTTTATTTGTATACTTCTGATGTCAGAATCATTTTTAGTAGTGAAGTAGGATTCATTTTATAGATGTAAAAAGGCCAAGATAGAATTAATAGCTACTTATTGAAAGCTCTGGATTTTTGAATCCCAATGCAGTGTTTTTGATCACATATACCCAAGCTTTTGCCTAGAAGTGATGCACACTCTCAGGTGACAAAATGGTGTTTGAATCAGCAAGCCCAATTGCCCAGAGAAACCAGCTTTTTAGCCCAAATAAGTCTTCCCCACCCAAACACAAAGCACCCCTCCTAAAGAGAAGCAGTGAAGGGAGAAAACACAATAATCAATTCTGTTCTTCAGAAAGTCTCAGAGCTGGAAGAGTGGCTGAAATGTACCTACTCCATTTGCCTGCAGGAGAGAAGAAACTATACAGAGTTTGAGGTTTGGGCTGTTTGGGGCTTTTTGTTGTTGTTATCATTTGACTATTAGTATAAGCAAAAAATTCAACGGCTTCCTTCAAGCCATTTTAAGAAGTTTAATAACGAATTTGACTTAATTTTTATCTCTTTTACCCTTAATGTGGAGGAAAGACAGCTGTCACCAGACAGTTTTGACAGTCTGTCACAGCTGCTTCAATTTTCCTCAACCAGCACTGAATCCTAATAACCATGACTAAAGGAATCAATATTATTGACATAAGAAACACTGAAGCTGGCCAGCCAGAAAAACAAACGCTGTGGAAGGAAGCATTACTTCAATTCAATTCAAGTGGAATTACTTGAATGTTGTTGTTTTGGGGGTAGAAGTGGTAGGTAAGAAGAAGAGTAGTAAATGTTCTCAACTCCTAACCCGGTGTTGGTGGTGATTTTATATTTACCTCACAGTGAAGACTAGCTTGTTAGGTCCCTAAGATCAAAAATTTATTTCAGTCTTCTTTACAATCCCATTCAGATCTTAATATGTTTCTTTGCCCATTGCAGGTATATGACTATAATAACAATTTTTAAAAAAGCCTATTTCCTTACAAGCAATGTAGTAGGAAGATCAAAGGATTAGAAGTAGAGATGTAGCAATCAGCTAGTTCAATCCTCCTTGTTTTAAAATGAGGAAACTGACTCTAGAAATGAAAGTGAAGACTTGCCCAAAGTTACATATTCAT
This sequence comes from Myrmecobius fasciatus, assembly GCA_023553655.1. Taxonomy (NCBI): domain Eukaryota; kingdom Metazoa; phylum Chordata; class Mammalia; order Dasyuromorphia; family Myrmecobiidae; genus Myrmecobius; species Myrmecobius fasciatus. The sequence continues at coordinate 128,595 of JAJPUD010006159.1, forward strand.
AAACAGCAAAGCTTAAGATTCAAAATCAGATTCTCTCATTACAAATCCAGCCCCTAGTGTCAAAATATATGAATTCTAGTCCTGATTCACTCAAATAACTAGTTGTTATACAAGTTGTTTCCCTTGTTCTCATTTTACTTAGCTGTAAAACGAAGTGTGTTGAACTGGCTGGTATGTAAGAGGTGCACCAGACGTAGTTCTTTAGAACTTCCTAACTACAAAGATAAAGGAAAGAGAGTAGAGCTGCAGGGCCGTTGCACCGGCCATTCTACAGTCTGATATTTAAAGAAGATCGGAAGAATAAATTGCCAAATGCAGGTTTTTGAGCAGCAATTGCAATTCCCCAGGATTAGGGACACCAAACAAAGGAAGGTCTAGAAGTCTGGTAAGGGTGTCCAGCCAATTCTCCCTCCCCCTCCCCCCGCCTCCTTCAGGACAAAACCTATCCCTAGGTTTTGGGAGCACTAGCGCCACACCCTGCGAGCTTCTCTCCTTTCCTATTGGGTAGGATGCTCTTACAAGGGCAGGCTATGTGGCCCTCGTGGTTTTCAAGACCTTTTAAGGAGAGAAGCCCAGGAATGAATGAAAGCGAGAGCTGCGGCTGCTTCTTAAAAAGCAGCAATCCCCGAGCAGGGGACCACCACGTCTCCTAAAGAGTGGGTATGCTAAAGTCCTTCCCTGAGGCCCACCGGGGCAGGGTTCTGGAAAGGAAGGTGAACCGAGCAAAGGCAACTTGTATGTCCGTAAGCAAAAGGGGCAGTGATGGAGAGAATCAAGGGAAAATTAAGAAAAGAGAGAAGCAGGCGACCACTAAGTGACGACCAAGACAGAAGGGAAAAGAAAGGAGGTGCTAGGGCTTATTAATTCGGTAGCCTCAGCCCTCTCCCAGGGTCCAGACCCTGCCGGACCTGCCACGCTGCACCAGGAGAAAGACCGCCACACTGGGTTCGGGCTCAGCATCTCTCCTCCGGGTTCCGTGGGCAAAGGCCAGACAGAGGTGCCAGACTGTCACACATCTGAAGTATGCAGACACGCGCGCGCTTTCCCCGAATAAAGAAAACGTTTCTCACCCAGTTCCTTCATGTACTCGTCAAATCCTTTACTTTCCACGAGGCGCCATTTGCCCAGCAGCTGCTTAGGAAGGGCCATGGTGAATTCAGGCGAAAAGAGGAGGGAAGAAACCCTGAGAACAGAATGGAGAGTTGGGCTGAAAGATAGAGTACCAGGGTGCACACCGCCGGGGCTCGACTGCCTCCCATATATAGAGATCTGGCCATGTGAGGCGGTGGGTTGGACCAATGGGAGCAGAGGAAGCCCGGCCTCTTTCCATTCCCCCACTCCACCCACCCTCCCCCCTCAGCTTTCCTGGGGTTAAGAGGTGTGAAAGGGCTTCACCTGCCTAGAGACTCCCTTAAGTTCTGACCGCAAGCTAAGACACGTAGCCGCCCCTCCCAAAGCCCTTTCCTACCTCCGTCCAAGCAGACGAGCTTGTAGCGAGGCTCTCCAGCCTTCATTCCCTTAACTAACCCTAAAAAACCGTAGACAGGAAACTAGAGAGGGGGAACGGAAAGGGTCATCTCTCTCTCTCTCTCTCTCTCTCTCTCTCTCTCTCTCTCTCTCTCTGTGTGTGTGTGTGTCTCTCTCTATTCTCTCTCTCTCTCTCTCCTCTCTCTCTCTCTCTGTCTCTGTCTCTTTCTCTGTCTCTCTCCTCTCTCTCTCTCTCTCTGTCTGTCTCTCTTCTCTCTCTCTCTCTTTCTGTGTGTGTGTGTGTGTGTGTGTGTGTGTGCTTGTGTGTGTTTAAACCGCCGATCTGGTATGGGTTCCAGCTAAAAATCTCCAGGATGTTCGTTTGCAATCCATTTAAGAGGCCAAGCAAGCACTTTCGGATGAACAGTGAAAAGTGCTGAACAAACATTTGTTAATTGATAAGCAGCCGCAATTGGCACTGCCTCCTTGCGACTGCCCTAGCCGCCTTCCCCCAGCACTCTTATCACTTCACTTGCCTGGAAGGAGACCTGAGCCCACCCCCATTTTCTTACTACTAATATTAGCTGTCTTTGTATACATCGCTTTGTTTCCAAGTGCGTTGTAAATATACCTGCTTGGTATGTACATACTTTCTCCTTCTGGGGACTCAGGTTTTTTCAGAACCTGAATACTTACTTCATTCTGATAACCAACCCCTTCTTCCCTGGCTACAGGCAGAAGCTGAGACAACTTCTAAGAGATCCTTTGGAGTTCTAAATCTGATTTCATTATCTGTAACTGAGATGAGCAAAATAAACATAGATTGTTGCCTTCGGGTAGAAAGAAGCCCTGCTATGGGATAGGAAAACTGGATGATAAGGAAGTCTAGATCTACCACTTGAGTGATATAAAAAACTCCCTAGCTAAGGAAGTCCGTTCTAACAACGCAGCTTGGCATCTTCTCTGAAATAGTTTTAGAGTATTTAGAGCACTGAGATGTTAAATGATTGTTCCAGGTTTAGGCACTCCGTGTATATCAGAAATGAATCCAGGTCTTTTGGGTTTTCTAGAGACTACATCACTATTGTAACTGCTGGTGTATTTGCTGAATTTTCCCATTTATGGATGCTCTGAATTCATACAGGTGTTTACTTTTCAGCCTTTCCACAAAATGGGTTGCAAATCAAATTTGTCCTACTTAAACCAGGGACATAATTACACTGGGGCATTTGAGAGTATTGCACCATTGGGGGATATCTTGTTTGCCCTTCATTCTGTAAGAGGACCATGACATTAGGAAGGAGATGTCATGACTTGAAAGTGAATTGGATTTAAGTGAGGCAGGTTTGTGCAGTTACCAGCTTCATTCTGTCCTCTAGAGCCATCTGGGTCCGGTGGAAAAATATTGCCTCCACACCTCTAGCTCCACTCAGAGGATTTAGTGTTTATTGTTTTCTCTGGAGTTTTTTGGAGTACCTCTGTCATTTTCAGACAGATGCCAAGTACCTCTTATGTTGAACCAAAGTAAGGAAAATTGAAGAAGACACTGCATGCAGTAGGCAAATGCCCCTTATTTCTGGACAGCCAGAAAGGCATAGCAACCACACTTACATCTGAGAAGCATAATAATGAGCAACAATCCAGGCAGCCACTGGCATAGATGGAAAGAGGAAATCATTCCCTTCACCTATATTTTAATGTGCCTCCTAAATCCTGTTAATTTCAAGAGTCTAAATGTAATCTTAATTCTGGTAACATCTCTCCCTCCCTCCCACCGTCCCTTCCTCCCTTCCTCTCTCTCTCTCTTTATCTCTCTCTCTCTCTCTCTCTCTCTCTCTCTCTCTCTCTCTC